>JANSJP010000183.1:0-130497 GCA_024734325.1 Lactarius hatsudake | reverse complement strand
CGCCGTCGCAAAACTTGCAAGCTTCCGTACAATACTTCAGTTGCTGCGCGAAATGACTGGGAAATCGAGTCATTCGACTTCAATGGCACGTACTTGAACGGCCAACTCGGCGAAGATGAAGAAATCTACATGCAGCCCCCGCCTGGATACAACTCACATCAGGAGAACTCGGTGAAGCGGCTTCGGAAGTCTCTCTATGGGCTGAAGCAAGCAGGAAGACGATGGTACAACACCCTTGCCCGCGCACTCGCTGACCTTGGTTTCCGCACTTCGCAGGCGGACCCAGGTGTATTCTTCACCCGCATCAAGGGCCATCGTCTCATCCTTGCAATTCACATCGACAACTGTATTTTTACCAGAGATTCAGCAGAGTTAATTGCTGAATACAAAGCTAAGTTGAATGATTGCTACGCGCTCACTGACCTAGGACCAGTTCACTGGTTACTAGGCATCAAAGTCACGCGTGATCATTCAACGCGAACCATTTCCCTCTCCCAGAAGTCTTATATCGACTCTATCCTTGCCCGGTTCGCTCTCGTCGACGCCAAGCCTTATGCCACGCCCATGGTGCCGGGAGTGTTGTACTCCCGGAACGATTCTCCTACAAGCCCTGCCGAAACAGCGCTGATGAAAAAGACACCGTACAGAGAGGCCATAGGAAGCCTAATGTATGCCTCAGTCGCGACCCACCTCGACATTAGCTTCGCTGTGTTGACACTCTCCGGTTCCTCAAGAATCGGGCATCGCTCACTGGGAAGCGGTGAAGTGCATTTTCCAGTATTTGGCTGGAACGCGTGATATTGAGCTGACATATGGTGGAGAACGCCATGATGTTATAGGGTACACAGATGCTGACGGTGCTACCCAGGAGCACCGGCATGCTATCTCTGGCTACGTCTTCCAATTAAATGGCAGCGCTGTCTCCTGGAGTTCACGCAAGCAGGAGCTGATCACCCTTTCAACAGCCGAGGCCGAGTACGTTGCCGCAACGCACGCAGCAAAGGAAGCCATCTGGCTTCGCAAGCTCATATTCGAGCTCTTCCCAGAACTCAAATCGCCGACAACTCTTTATTGCGATAACCAAGCTGCCCTTCGACTCGTGACGGACGACAACTATCATGCCCGTACCAAGCACATCGACATCCGTTATCATTTCATCAGACACATCATAGCGAGCAGCGCGCTGCAAATCGTGTATTGTCCGACGGAGGATATGACCGCGGACATTCTAACCAAAGCCCTTCCCAAGTGGAAGGCAAATTTTCACATCGTCTCCCTCGGGCTACGTCGCGCTTGAGGGGGAGTGGCAGATTCGTTCCACCAGAGGGCCGAGCAGCGGTAGCGTCCGCGCGTACCACGCTCGGCCTCGGCCAATTTTTGGACCGCCCCATTGGGGCTTGTACGCTCTCGTCTGTTCTCGTGCGTTCTACAGGCTTCCATTACTATATGTTTGCAGGCTCGGAAGGCGGCTTGAGGCGCCATGACATGTATGTTACTATCCTATGATCTCATTCTCTCGAAGCTTCCCGCACGTATCCATTTCTGTCTGAAGGACAGTTTGTAGCCTCGAATCAGAGGCAAGCGCAACTTGTATCTGTCTCGGTATCATGCCCGATGGCTCGTGCGTTCGCCCGACTTACTGTACGACTCCCCGAGCTTTCTTACTCATGTTCTGATCGTTTTTGAAAAAGCGTCTCATAGTATTGTACTTGTATCTATAAAATAAGGCCTAAATGGGCCCCAACAACGTAACGAACCAACTGTTGACTCATCCACTTCCCGTGTGTCTCGACACAAAACCGTTCTCGCTCGCGCTCGTATTCCTTCTCGACTTAATATCTTCGCGGTCACCGACACGTGACCGCCCCTATTCCTTCGGCGTTGTCCGTAACCTTTACCACACTCCGTACCTGGCATCTCTATGGATCGAGAACTATCCGACTGGTAATTTCAATGGCTTACTTGACCCAGTCCGATGGATCGTCAAATACAAATGGACAACAGCAGCGTGCTGTAGGACAGGGAAGAGGCTGCGCGCCAACATCTCGTCTCGTGTGGTAATACGGGGCGGGTGGCGCCAAGGCCGCGCCTCGGTGCTTGGCCATCGTTCATGCTCGTGTACATTTTCGGGGTCTGCGGCCTCTTGCAGTCCAGAAAATGTGCAGATACCAGCGGCCGGGTAGACCGTGGGAGTCGGGGCAGAAATTGTTGTTCTCGTTGTTCAGTCTGATTCTCAGATTGAGATTCTCCAGCGCAAGCAGGTGAAAGTCAGACGCGATGATCACCATTTGACTCCAGCGGTAGGATTTGCGTGAGGCTGACAAGCAGCACCGAGTACGAGCACGGGCACCGTTTCCGGGGCCGGTTCGGGTGCATCGCCGCCCAACCCGAACCGCGCAGGCTCCTCCGCGATCATCTCTGCCAGCAGGTGCGCGCTGCACCACGTCTGTACGCCGACGCTCCCAAAGTCGTCGTTCCGCAGCGCGACGTCCGTGAGCTGCACGCGCACGCCTGCAGAGGCGGCGCCCGCGCAGATGGCCAGGCCGCCAGGGGCGCGGCTGTAGACCGAGCGGCTCTACGGCCTCCGCGGTGGCGGTGGCGGTGGCTTGTGCAATGAGTGCGGCCGGCCACAGTATTGCGTACGCGTGATCGAACGGTCCGCACCCCAAGACATGGTCGTGTCGCTCGGCCCAGTGTCGGTTTTGTGGGCAGGTCCTCTCCCGCCCCGCGCGTCACGCGCCGGGAGCCGTGGATTTCGGGGTTATAGATGGCCTATCATAGATATCAGATAGCTTCGTGTCACGGTCCGGCCGGTACCGTGCCGAGAGCCTTGATGGGGGCCGCGAGGTTGGAGGAAGAACGACAGCGATGACCGCCATCATTTCGATTGGATGAGGTCGCCAGTAGCACAGTACCGTAGTGGTTGCCGGTGCTAGGAATGAACTAGAGACGAGACAGCGGGCGATTTGTCACGTGAATATGTTCATCCACCATACCATCATCATCGTAGGTGATTAATGGTGATTGACGACCTCGGACCTCAGTTGCATCGCAGTGCCTTTGGTAAACAAATCGGACATTGCACTCTCGTCCAACGACATGGGGCAACGTATACTGAAATGCTCAGACCGGCTCGTATTCTTTCGGATCCTGACTCGCTGAAGTTCCAACGCCCCGCCCGAAAAGACTTACAACCACCGTGGAAATTTCATGTTACAACAAATAACGTGATCTACTACTAGGATCTTGCCCGGCCCTTACTCAAGGAAAACTCGTTCCAAGAGCGCATTGAATCTCTTTACGTATTGCATATGCACAAAATGCCCGGTGTCCGTCCACACTACGAACTCCGCCTCGGGCATATGTTCGCTTAAATACGCCGAATTTGATGGCCGGATGATATGATCCTGATCTCCGGTCAGGATCAATACCTTGGGGATGGCCTTGGATATTTGTGCCAGACGCTCGGCTTCCATATGGTGCGTCAACCCCGCCCACATCTGCGAAACAGCCCCGACGGGTTTGGGGATGCGTGTTATGGCTGCGTGTTCATCGTATAGCTTGCGGGACATCAATACAATGGTCGACCTCACCTAACTGAGCACGCACCATGATTTGAACTTCACGGTTTGTCCTGCCCTCAGGATCATTCTCGGCTCTCGCATCTAACCACGAAGAGCTGAAACAGCTCTCCACGATGATGGGAGTACGCCCCTTTGGATCCTTAATGAGTACTACCCTGGTTTCATTTTCAGATGTCCGTTATGTACGCCACCGCATTCAAGTTGTACTATACCTTAGGATACTCTTCAATCCGAACCACTACTCACGACTCCAGTTTAGTCTCCCTCAAATAGGTCTTAATTCGACGCACCGGAGGGACGTTGAATATAGGGAGACCTCCGGCTGTCGTCATCACAAGACTTAGAGAAATAAGTCTCTCGGGAATGCGATAGGCTAGCTCTGTGAACACCAACAATGTCGGAACTCAGACAGATTTGGGGTACTAACGCACCTTGGGCAATCATACCGCCAAGAGATAGTCCAACAACATGGACACTGCGGCTCTCGGTCCAACCGATGAAATCAAGGAGTATAATGACGTCTTCCGCCATGGCACTCGTCCTGAAGGTTTTGATAAATCACGCGCAACGGGGAAGCAGATCGTCAGCCTCGATCGAATGGGGCAGACGGTAAAAGGACAGACGAGTACGGTCCCATTGGAGTGTCGCTGTTCCCTATGCCTCTATTATCGAAGACGAGAATGGAGTATTGCGGGAGCCGACTGAAGTGTTTCACTTGTGCAGCCCATGAGTTTAAGCTATTAATCAATCTGTAGAGACATCGTATCAATTGTGATAAGAAGGATCTGGACATGGTACTCGCGCTGAGATGAAGACTACTTTGACAGGCCCCGTGCCATACTGTTCGAAGTACAGAGAATGACTTTCCAGGAGTGGGTCCTGGCCTCTCGATTTCGCCACAGGGCAGAAACCCTTGCGAGTGCAGGTGGCTGGGTCATGAATACTTGGCCATGGCTGCTGAGGTGCGTCCTGTCCGGTAGCCACTAGCATGACAGTTTGTGAATGAGTGTCACTCCGAGTCAAAACGCACTCGAGGCGCCTTTTGATCCGTTTGATGAAGTATTTGATGCGGACGTTCTTTATGAGGTCGGGCATACCACATGGATCAGCGCAAGTCTCGGACAGCTTGTTTGCTCTTACCGGTCGCTATCGTTTAGTGATACTATTCATGAATGGTTCGCACGCGAGTCGGCAGCGATCAAGGTTGTTTTGTCAAGGTTTTTGCCTGACAGAGTGCGCGAACGGGATACAAGATCTCCAAGCCGGTGGCTGCGCAGCCACAGTGTCCAGAGTCATATCATTCCTCCATAGCAATCGGATTGAGAACATTGAAAGGTGTAGGTGTAGACGACAGAAACCAAGATACAGACCAGTTGTCGGAATTGGTGAATCACGTGTCAGTGCTCCATACTGTTGTAGCGAGTAATAGACGTCGACCCGAGGGGAAGACTCAGTTCGAGTAGATAGAAACACGGAAAGCAGACGGATGCACGGACGCAGGCGGAGACGGAGATCGTTAATGCAGAAGCGACGACATAATGAGATGTGATTTTTCCGTAATAAGAAGTGGCCAGAGGAGTGGGAGATCATGCCCTCCAGGAGGTTTTTTTGGGAGCGGCTTGCGACGTCTTTTACGAAGCAAGGCGGCCATGGATCCCCACATACTGACGTGCGGTGCCCTCCGTGCAGACCTGTGGCCTACCGCTGCAAGCTCACGCACGTCCTCTTGCGTCACAGGCGACACGGATTGCCGTACTCGACGCGAGAGCTACGGCTCTGTGGCCCCTGTCCGAGCCGACTGGCATCTGGAATGTTATCTGCTCGTAATTATAGGTTAGACTCGTAGCCAGCCGTTCGAATGAGGATTTTTGAGGGATCGCAAGCGACTGAGGGGTCGGCGCAGCTGGCAGGTGCTGCAGCGCTGCTAGTGTTGTAAGAGATCCATAATGCGGACCCGGAAAAGCCCGGTAATCAAGGTCACAAATATGCCCTAATCGGGAAATGCGTACGTTCGTGGCACCCGCTCATCATCATCGTCCATCATGTATCACAGACCGCCCACTGTATACCTCTGGTCAAGGCCCAACTTCGATACTTTATACCCTGCAGGCTTCCGGGCTTTTAATATATATTTTTTCATCTGACTGAGACCCTACAGTCCTCAGGCTACCACCAATGGCAGCTTCGAAGTCGTCATGTCTTGTGCTTAGTCTCACGTCTGTCTCATGTCCATATCACTAAGGTGATCTATATTACGTTCTTGTTCTAATTCTGATTACGCATTTCCCACCAGCAAATAGATGTATCTGATGCTTCCCGACTCCTCTGCCCTAGCCATCCGATGGCACCTCCAGGAAGGGTCCTGCAGGCGTTAACGGCACCTATAATTATGACCATATAATATTTGAACGTCATTCCAGATTCCAGTGGCCCTTTTCTGGGTTATCAACGTTCAATCATCAGTTATTGAGTACACAATCACTCCGCATCATGATGTGGCACGAATACTAGAAGTAAACGCAAGATCGGGCGCAAGAACCGTTGTCTCCCCATCTCACTTTACTTTCTCCCCTATGGTTACTCAGCCTCCTGAAGGTGCTGGCTTTACTAGGATATTTGGCAGTAGCAGCGACACGACTACCCTCCTCGCTGCATTTCTTCTCCTTGCGGGTATTTGGCTCATCCCGAGACTCGCTCAGAGTTACATCCGTAACCTTCCACCGGGTCCGAGGGGGCTTCCCCTCATTGGTGACGTTATACACATCGCAGATCACGAATGGCTGGCTTCACCGCAACGCAGGGATGACTATGGTGACATACTATGCCTTCAACGTCTCAAAGCGCGCTCATGAATCGTTCAGAAGAAGTGATGTATATCAACGCGCTTGGGAAAGGCATGTTAATCATCAATAGCCAACACATGGCCATCGATTTACTTGAGAAGCGATCTACCATATATCCCGATCGACCCTACTACATTTCTGCGGGCGATTTTATGACAATGAACATGTCGTTTAGCATCTTGCCATATGGCGACCTGTATGCAATCTACACCTTGTCTTGTCCACGCTGACCCTATATAGATTACGTCAGTTCCGTCGTGTCGCTGCAGAAGGCTTCTCCAAATCAGCCGTACAGCGCTTCCACCCCATCCAGAATCGCGAGGCGATCATGTTGGCGCTTGCACTGGTGAAGAGTCCTCCCAATCTGGGGAAGCATTTCCATCGACACGCATGGTCTATTATGTTACCCGTCGATTACCATCTCTCACCAGTAGAGTCAAAGGATGACCCATGTATCGTTGGAGTTGAAAACCATGTGCGGCGGTTTTTGCGCGAGGTACAACCCGGGACACGTCTAGTCGAGTATTTCCCTTGGTTGAGATATGTCCCAAGTAGGTAGGTACATTATGCGTTGGTCGTCGGCCATCCTCTCATCATGCCATACAGGTTCGCCAAGTGGAAGCGCGACCCACAGTACTGGTTTATCCAGGACTCACTCAGGTTTCAGCGTCTTCTCGGACAAGTTGCCGACGACTTGGTACGCCCTGGCTGAATGATTGATCGACTGACGAGATGGATCATATATTCCAGCTGCAGGCGAACGGAATTGATCGACCGAGTTTCGGTGCTACAATAGTCAAAACTCAGAGCAAACACGGCCTTTCAGAACTCGAGCAGGCCTGGCTTGTCGGTGTCATGCTGTATGTCCCTTAACACATTCTTTGAGACAGGCCTCGAGAATCTGAAGGCATGTAGTTCCGCGGGCGCGGAAACAGTGTCTGCTTCATTGCAGTGGTGGATTCTCGCCATGCTCAGGTACCCCGATGTACAAGCCCGTGCCCACGCCGAGCTCGACGACGTTGTAGGCCGCGGACATCCCCTTTCTCCCCTACATCCGCGCGATGGTCAAAGAGACTGCACTGGTCACCAGTAGCTCCCCTCGGCGTGCCACACGCATCAACCGCGGACGACTGGTATGAAGGCATGTTCATCCCCAAGGGCACGATCTGCCTCCAGAACATGCGCGTGCTCAACTTCGACCCGGAGGTGTTTGGCGGCAACGCGGCAGAGTTCGACCCGAGTAGGTACCTGGATGAGAAAGGTCAGGTCAAGACGCTGATGGAGGGCCGAGAGGAGGGACACATGTCGTTCGGATTCGGGCGGCGTGTGTGTCCTAGGAGGTACGTTGCTGAAGGGACGCTCGTGATCGACTTTGCGACACTGCTTTGGGCGATGCGATTTGAGCGCCCTGAAGGATCGCAGGGTGAGCTGGAAGTGCGTACTCTTGTCAGATCTGGCCCCACGGCGTACGTGTTTCTGCGTGCTATGTCAACGAGTGTTTACTTAGACAGCACAGTCGCCCTCTTCCGTTCGAATGTAAGGCGGTCCCTCGGTTTACGGAGGCTGAAGCGTTGCCGAACGAAGGACTGAGTATGTACGAATAAAGGGATCTCCTTGTGGCGTGTCGCGGTGCTGAGTGTCGCGGTTTTGTTTTTTGGAAGAGGGTCTACGACGGGTACTTCTGGGCTCCCATTTCTTGACCACCAATGCCTACCCTCGGCACTCCCCTCCATTTACCCCGATGCCCCATTTTCTCTTACATATCTTCTGTAGTACCTGAGACCTGGGTGATGAGTGTTTTTTGACCAAAGCGGCATGCTCGCTCAGTGATTTCACTGATTTGAATTGTCCAGGTTCATTACTGTAGTATTTTCCCATCCCAGATCGAATAACGGATCATAGATCGTGACGTATGGGACCCGATTTACGCACCTGGTCGAGGGGCATGCCCGACCACTGGCAAATCGTTTGATATTCCAGTACTACTCGTGTAAATCACTTGGTAAATCATTGTGCCTTGCATTGTGCAATGATCCGTTTGGCACTTATTCGGACCAAGCTTTTCTTGTTGCCAATTAAGGCTTTACGGTCTTTTTATTTTAAGCAAAAAACTCCGGTTCCATATAGCGTCCAATACAGCTCCACATGCCTCACGACTTTTCCACCAGCTGTAGTATTTGTGTCCCGTGTTAGTCTCATGCCAAATACGGTTTTTGCCCGCACGCGCCAACCCACTCTATTCATTTCTTGACTCATGCATAACCGCGCGGCACGATCCACGCTTTCCTTGAGATAAAATTTCTGGAGCAAGGAAGTTTTTCGGGACAACGTTGTGTCGAGTCGGTCGGCATGGAACGGCGCCAGCCCGCGTCAAGATCCTCTGTAAGTGTCAGTGCCCATCGGTCACCGCATCGACATTATCAACTTTGTGCTGCTATCAATTATCGCCTCCGAAGCCGTAGAGATAGAGATCTACAGTAATCACGCCTCGGCGGTCTTCTCACTGAGGCAACCACCAAACATCTATTAACACAACGAGAACTGGTACAATTAAGCCCATTACAGATGCACTACAGTACAGTACCATAAAAATAGCATTATTGACGCTGCGCAGTGCGTCTTCATGGAACTATTAGCGGAACTCCATTCCGGTGGCGCACGACTGTCGCCCAGTGTAGTTATAATTATTTTCAAGACGCTGATTCCACGGACAACACAAGTTTGACAGAGAAATGGGGACCACGGCTAGGGAAGCGAGAAATAGACAGTGAGAAACTGCTCATAGTTGAGCCGGGCCCAGCCGTCATTGTCCCCGTCGAGTCGCCTAAAGGACTCCGTAAACTGCTTGACAAACACACATGCACGCATGAAGCGGTCAAAAGTGATTGACGGCCGACCTGGTACCTCAGAACCCGTAGGCGAGGAAGCTGCCGAATAAAAAAAAAGACCAATCGTAAGTTACAAACGAGTCAGACATATGAAAACAGACGGGCGTCGTACCATACTTGGCCACGAGAAGCGCGAGCAAGTGGTGGGGGAGCTTGAAGCCGAACTGACTCAGGGCACTCTGGAGCTCCGAGCCGTCGATGGTCCCAGAGCCGTCCCGGTCAAAGCGTCGAAATACATGCTGCCAGTCCTGTTGTATTTTTAGTTTACTAAGTTTCCTTTTCCAGCGTTGACTCGACTTGTACACACCTCAATATATCGCCAAAGGCCGGAGAACTGGAAGGGAGCACGTGAGAGACTGCGGATGGCACACGGGGAAAGCTCGCTCACCTCGTTAAAGTCAATGTCACCGGTCCGATTTGTGTCCTGTGATGTGTGATGTTAGTAAGTGAAAAAAACGCCGCCTCGATGCGCGATCACCACAAACTTACAAAGAGGTCCATGAGGAGCTTCACAGTGTCGAGGTCAAAAGCTACAAGTCACAAAATACGTTGAGTGATCCCCAAGCAGAGACAATGTGAAAGAAAACGCACGGGTCCAGTCACCATTAATCAGCGCCCTCTCTGTCAACCATCCGTTTAGCTTAGTGTATGCTGCGCATAGAATGGGGGATAACCAAAAGCGCAACTCACGCAGTTCGGGTGCAGAAATGCTCCCAGACCGGTCCACGTCGACGGAGACGAACCACGCCCATAATCTAAGCGGCGTCGAGTAAGCGAGACAGAACGAGATGGTCTAGGACATTGACTCACTTGGGATTGGCGCCGGGCGGCGGGACTGACTCGCGCATGACGGCAAAGCCACCCACTCCGCTCCCGACTGGGTACCGACCACTCGCGCGGGTATATTTTGTGCCGGGAGGAGCGGGAGGGGCGAGCGCAGGTGTATGGGCGTATTGTGTGCCGTATTGCGTGTCGTATTGTTTACTGTGTTGTGAACCGTGGCGCTGTAATCACGGCGCACGACGCGTGCAGGTCAGTATGATGACGACTGAGGTAGGTGCTGGAGGAAGATGCCCACACGAAAGAAGGACATTTTCATAGACGGGGGCTAAGTACTACTGTAGTGGTTGGAGGGGAAGTGTTGGTTGGGTTGGTGTTGTTTGATTCTACGACCCTGCAGGACGTTGGGGCAATATAAAAGGTGGGCGAAGCGCACAGCCAATTCTATTTCAGGGTCTGATGATTCAGGGGATGTCATGTCGAGAAAGTGCGGAGATACCCCATACAGCCAGCGGTGCGCCGGTGCTGTACTGGCGGAAGACTAAGGCTGCTAGTGGAGTGCCCCGACATATTTGGATACTTCACACAGCATGCACCCACTTTGGAGCGTCATCGGACCCCTGGAGCGACCCGTGCTCAACTTCGCGACCATACACAGCCCCTTGTCATTTGGCCACAGCCAGAGTATTCCAGGCAGGGCTGCGGTGCAGCGGTGCAGTGTAGATAGGTCGGGCGTCGGAGCGTCGGAATGCCACACTTAGGGAATAGAGCGGCATTGCATCCTCGTTACAAATGCGGAAAGTCGGTTAATCATTCCATTTGTCATCATGATTATGTAATTTAGACGACGAGAGGCAAGGAAACAGGAAACAACAAACACGATTCACAATACGGGGTCCGGATCTGCAGATACTAGGCGTACTGTACAGGTAGCTTTCTTCCTCATTCTCTCACAAAAAAAAACTTCTAGTCATCAAGCTCCTTCGGCCACTACCCGTTCAGGGCAATGACAAGACGGTTTGGAGGAACTGGTCATAGTTGATTTGTATCCAACCATCGCGATCAGTGTCGAGAGCGGAGAATGCCTCGGTGATTTGCTTCACAACGACGCAGGCGCGCACAAAGCGGTCGAAGGTGATGCCTGGATGAGCCCCCGGATGGGCCCCCGGGTATGAGCTCTGGGTCGGTGCAGACGCTTTGACGTCTTGTATGAGTAAGTGCGAATATCAAGAGCGACATCAGCGGTACAGACCGTATTTGCGCTGCAGGAGGTCGAGCAGCTGCGGGGAGAGCCTGTAGCCGAACTGGTTCAGAGCATTCTGCAGCTCGGTACCATCGATGCTACCGGATCGATCGCGGTCGAAGTGGCGGAAGACGCCTTGCCAGTCCTGGTACATTATCGTTAGATTCTTTGTGTATAGACTGTGACGAAGAAGGGGTGCACACCTTGATGTACTTCCACAGGCCGGCGAACTCATTGAAACCGATCGTACCGCTCCTATCGGTGTCCTTCACAGGCGGAAAGTAGAAAGGTCAGGTGTGAAATGGTAGGTCATGAAATCACACATACGAAGATGCTCATGAGAAGCTTGACAGTGTCGAGATCAAAGGCTAGATAAGCGATGTCGTCAACGATCAGCGCCATCCGGAAAGATCGACATCCGGAGGTACGCACGAGACCAATCTCCGTTGATCAGCGCCCTCTCTGAGGGAAGTATAAGCGGCATAGCGGGAACACGAAATCGAAAACCACTTACGGAGCTCGGCTGCAGAGATATGACCCGATCGGTCCACGTCGACAGCGGAGAACCACGACCAGAGCCTATTTGTTCGAACAGCTGTCAGCTATACTCGCAGCGGGAGTATATGGAGCGCTCCACGTACTGGGGGTCAGCACCGGGGGGCGGGGCTGCTTGGTGAGGCGCAAAGCCTCCGGCTCCACGATATCCTCCAGCAGGGGGACCGTACTGCTCGTGTATATGTGTGAGTGCACAGTCAGGAGTCAGCGCAGGCTGAAGTGAACATACACCACCGTAAGACATGTTTCCGTATGTTTCAGGGGCTGAGGGTGAGCTGTGTGCGTGTGTCTTCGTGTGAGGTAAACGAAGTCGGAAATCGAATAGACGAGAGAGAAGCGTCGCACGGTTGTTTATATAGGTGGAGAGTTGAGACACAGCCACAGGCAAATTAATTGTCCTGGCGCTTTAGCACTGAGGCGATATCTGTTGGCAGACACAGCGTCCGCTATGAATAGTGGAAATGGAGAGGAGAGGAGCAGAGAGGAGTTTAAAGCCAGGCTGTGCTCTATCGATTCCATCCCGGCCATTGCCGCTCTCCCCTAATGATAATCTAGGCGATCACGGGTCCGAGTTGCACGCACAGCCCCGACGCATGGCCCTTCCGGAGACCACCGCTTATCGAGCTCGGGAAGGAATGGCTTATACCCGAGCTTCATGAAAAAACAACACAGCACAATCATGGGTACGGGCTCATTGCCACTGAGGCAGGGAGGATTTCGGCAACATGACTAAAGCGCGAAGCTGCGAGGCCGTGTAGCAAAGGCCGCGTAACAAGATTGGCTATGCTAACTTACTCGGAAGAAATGCTGGCACGGTGACTCGCTCTCAGGGCAATCGATGCCATGAATCCAATGCTGTACTACCAGGAAAGGGGCACGCCACTATCTTCTTCTGCACTGGAGGCATATACGATTCGCGAGGTTGTACTATTATATTATATCGGGGTCATGGCGTGCCCAAACCCAGGGCAAATGTCGAGATCTCAGACAATCGCAATACACCGTACCGTCAAGTGACGTGGCTGCTTAGTCTATTTCATCGGCAATATTTGCATCACGCGCGACCTCTTTAGTTCTCTACGATATGGCCGTCGGTCATCCGGGGCACTCAAATTAGAACTGAATACTATTACGGGACGGGCGCCCTCCTCTCCAGGAACGGAGGAATGGCGCTGATGGGGCTGGGCACATTCGCACGTCTGCCACCCTGGGCCCAATTGAGTTGAGTATAATCTGAGGTAGTGCAATCGTGATGTATGATGATACATGATGATCTATCCCCATCTGACACCACCTTGATGTAAAGTGGGCAGGGGCGAGATAGCTAGTCAGGCGACAAGGATCCGAGAGGGCCGGTTCAGTCGGCGAGCGGGAGTGCGAGAAGTTGAAGGGAATGTTTGGCTGAGCGCAACAATGAACAAAGCGACTTGGGAGCTCGCTTTGGAGAGGAGTTGGATGATTGATTCGAATACAAGCGAGTCATTTATTCTACATCTTCTAAACAACGGGATCTCAGACTTAAAGAGTGTGTCGGGAGACAATGCTAGGATGGGATATAGTGAATAAATCTAAACAATTTGACTTGCCTGCCATCGTATGTTTTGCAGGTTGGATGAACTATGTGGATGAACTATGGACCCGTCTGTCGTGCAAAAATCGACTGTAAGATGGACAGCACCTTACTGTGGATTTTAGCGCGACAGTGTGGCTGCCAGTCTTCGCTACCCCGCTTTCTCTGAGCCAACCAGTCCCCCCTTATCAGCATCGAAGGCGCGTTGAAGGGTAACAGAAATACGTACCATATCTTCGTTATCTCGACGCTACGACATTCCAGCCTCAATCTTGCGCGTATCCAGGTCACTACAAAGTGCCATTCATGTGGCCAGGTTGCATTGTGTGCTCCTGGAAACACTCTACGCGACACGGCGCTATTAAAGCAAACAAAAATGAGGCACTGACGAAGGGGAGCATTCTAGGGTTTATGCTCATCCATGTTAACCTGGGAATGTCAGTAATAAACAAGCACAGCCAAAGTTGAGCGCTACTGTTGCGTATTAGGTGACCCATCCGCTCTTTGAGTGCTTGAAGAAGGTGCAGGGAACTACGCTGCAATTGGGTAAGGTAGAAGGAGCGACGAAGGTTCTGAGCAGACTCTTTCACAGAAACGTGTAACTCAGGCCTTCTGGAGGGAGAAAAAAACTTAGAATATCTATATAGGTTATTCCTGAAGGCTTACCAAAGTCGTATCATCATTGTTCAACACGGAACTGTTGTGAAACGTAGGAGGTGGCAACGGCGACGAGGTGTGCCCGGAAGACTCCTGGAGACGCCACTTTGAGGTAGTGGTAGCCCTCAGTGGGATGAGTACGGAGATGTTGGTGGCGAGAGTGCTAGGGAGGAAGGGAAATGGACCAGGTTTGAGTGCATCAGAATGAGTAGCCTTGCTGGAGGAGTGCTGGAGGTCTTGAACTACGCCTCGGACGAGTTGTTTTCCGCGCAGGCGTGGGAAGAAATATTTTCCCTCTCACACCTTTTTTTTTAAAAAAAAAAAATAATTCAAGTGGATGATCTTCCCGACCGTCCCCTCCTACCTCAAGCCACGAAGAGAATTTTTTTCCGTGAGTAGGGCTACCCCACTAATTGTGCTCAGACTCGTGCCAGAGGTCATAGCGAATAAGTCATTCTCGGGGATGCGCGACCTGATGCAGGCCTGATGTAGCGTCTGTGAGCGGCTCAGAAAGGCGAGGACCGGGTCTGTTGGCAGTGGTATGTAGAGGTAACGTGTGCTCTACGGTACGCGTTACCCCTACACATCACTGCCTTCCCTTTTTCCGCTCACAATCGACCACCCCCTCTTCCCTTCCCTTGGTGGTCCCAACGCCATCACTACTGCCGTTGCCGAGTGTGCACGGGGTCGGTGGCGGAGTGCTCTCCGTTACAGCCCATTGTCGTCGTCGTCGGGGTGCGCGCGCGCGCAAGGGACCATTGCTGTTGATGTCGCCGTTGTCATTGGGGATTCGCACGGGACCGGGGTGCGGGGCGCATCGCGGCCCGTGTCGTCATCAGGCGCGGCAGGGAAAGGTGGTCACCACCGTGGTTGTCGTGCTGGCGCAGGGAGAAGTGAATGTGAGTGACAGAAAGGAAGGGGCACCACCCGGCCATGCGCGCCCCTGACGACGATGACACGGGGTACGACGGAGGGCAATCCACACCAGCACTGGCTCCTTCGAGTCGCACTCGCGTGGTCCCTGCTGCGTGTGCCCCCCACGACGACAGCGACCTCGCTGCGGTCGCCCCGAATCGCGCGTGCCCCGACAACGATGGCAGTGACAAAGACGAAAGGAATAACGGCGCCGCTGACCCCGTGCGCTTTTGGTAGCAACTCGGACGAGAGGTAGAATGTCTATGTAGATAGCTACGGCTACGGCGAATCTAATATCAAAGAAAAAAAAAACATATACGGAGATGTCTATATTGAGAATTGGTCAGTGCCTGTCGGGACCAGTTCAAACGTTCAAATTCATGTAGAATCGACTGCAAGTCCTTAGCGTGCGACATCCTTTACAGGCTCGAGGTCTTTGAGGGGTATTATTATGAAAACGGAGCCAATCATCAACACAGAGTTCCCGCAAACAAGCAACGCTTCGCACGCCCATCGTTGCTTGAATCTTTATGAGATGCGCAGCAGAAAATTCTATACAAAATAGCTTACCGCAGCCGGGGTGGTCGTCAAAGAGTACCGTAGGATATATATATAAACAAAAGAACAAGGGTGACAGCAATAAGTTACCACACAAAACGAGAAAAATATATATCCCCCCCTCCCCTCTACATGCGTCCGATCATGCACTCGCAACGACAATAGGCGGTAGACCCTCTGGCGGTCGCCCACGCTTCTTGCCTGTGCCACCTCCGGCGCTGGGCCCGCCGTTGGCCGCAGCAGCAGCGCCAACACCCGCACCATTCGCACCCTTTTTCTTTGGCGTCTGTTGTTCGGGAACAGGCGTTGCCCCCGTGGGCGTCGTCATACCCGGGGCCGACAGGACGACCGACGCGGATACCGGAGCAAATGCCGGCGTCATCTGCGGACTGAGCACGGGCGTCGCGGGTTGGACCATGCCCATTGATCCGGGCGCCGCTCCCATAGCCACTGTTGGTGTCCCCGCCGCCGGTACAGCCCCAGCGTCTGCGGAAGTAACGCCGCCCGTCCTCGCCAAGGGCACAGCATTTGCCGCTGCTACCGTTGCGGTAGAATCCTTGGGCTTGGCTTTCTTCTTCGAACCAGACGCGGCTGCGGCGATCGCTGCGCTGCTCGGGCGCATTACCTGCCCGAGCGGGCCGAGCCTCGCCTGGGAGGGATTCGGCGGGTCGTCCTGGAGCACGACGGGAGCCACGCCGCTCGCGCTTGTACTCGCAAGACGGCGCTCGTAAAAGTCGCGCAACAGTCCGATTTGGTTCTTCACGCTCTCCGCTGTCAGCAAGACGAATGGCGGTGGTGGCGGGTACGGCGGTGGAGGCTCCGCGGACTTGGCGCTATCATCGTAAGAGAGGCGTATCAGTAGAAGTGGCAAGGGGGGGGGGAGAGGAAAGCGTACGTCGCATTTGGCCCCTTTGCGTTCTTCTTGCCCTTGAGGAGCCGTTTCGGTATCGAGAGGGATGAAAGACCAAACTCTGCAGCGATTCCGAGCTCGCGTAGGCCGAGAAAGTCCTCGCCAATGTCGTCTGTGAATTGGCCCCTGCATATCCGTGTTAGCGCTGTATCAGCTGAGACGTAAGATGGAGAAGCGCATACATGACAAATGCGCTCTCCTCTTCCTCATCGTCCTCGTTAGCAAAGAGTGTATCGTCATCGATGGCCTCGGCGCTAGTGAACTCCTGGTATACATTCACGATCTTCTTCTCGAGGTCATTCAGACGGTTCCCGTGTCTCACGATGTCGTCGGTGATATACCGTTCGAGATTCTGAATGCGAGATACCCCGCTCTCGAAAAGGGAATGGAGAATGATTTCCTGAGGAATATTCACGTTAACATGCGCGGGCGTCAAGAAGCCGAAAGGTATGACACACCTCGGAAGTCATCGTATTTGAATACTTGTCGAGGTAGAAGCGGAATGTTCGCCCAACGTTTGCTAGATATTCCACGGTTATTCCCGTAAGTACGTCCAGCGCCAATTGCGACGATCCTGTGCACAGCCTTCATATAGTCAGTCCCCACTATCAAGGAAGAGAACGCACCTTGGAACCCGATATGCTCCAGGATTTTCCGGTTCACCCACTGCATGCACTTCTCCGTAGCCATCTCACCGATATCTGGACTCGGATCAACGAAACCATCCTGTAAAGCCTTCCGGCTAGGTCGGGGAACGGGCCACGGCGCCTCATCTACAGCAACAACTTCCGCGTCCTCGGAGCCGTCGACGTCACCTGCCAACCCCGTCGATACGCCAGCTATTGGTAGGTCACCACCGTCGCCATCGTCCCCGCCTGCGTTATTAGACGCCGCGCCGAGCGCGACAAACTTAGCGTGGGTTCGTCGCATACGCCGCTGCGTGGTGATATTCGCATTCATCGCCGCTAGCAGCGAGCGCGGGCGAGGTGGGGCGGGTTTTCGTGGGCGTTTCTTCCGCCTCTTTGATGTTGCAGAGTTGCCAGACTTTTCTTCATGCCGAGGTAAGGAGGATGGAGGGGCCGGGCCGGAGGTGGAGAGGGAGGGGAGAGGTGGGAGGGAGTTCGCAATGAAGGCGTCGGACGATTGTGCGTCCCACCAAAGCTCGACAGTGTGGGGGGTTCGAGGAGTGGCGAGACGGGGGCGCTTACGGATGCGAATGTCGATAATACCGTTTCTACAAGGAAATTATCAGCGCCGTGCAGAGAAGTCTTCCTTTACTAGATGGTTACGAACAGCTTGCGTTTGTCGCCCGTGGCGCAGTCTACTGCGAGTGCCTCACTATCGCTGTCGGCCTCACCGTCTGCATCTGCATCCGAATCCGAATCCGAATCACCGATATAAGAGCACAAGAGCGCATCAAGAGCCTCAGCATGGTTTGATGGCCCAGGTTCTGAGAGAACTGCGTCGAGGGACCGCTCAAGCTCCAGAATGGCGGCCATTCCGTCTGCTGTTCGCACAATAGCTGGAGAGTCTGGGAAACTCTGGCCAGGGATGCGTCGTGGAGGGGTGAGAGCGGGAGTGAGGCGGCGGCCCGATCTCGTATCGTTGCTACTTGGCGGGCGTGAAGCCAGGAACGAGAGCGTGTGTGCGTGGCCATTTATGCCGTTTAGCCTGGTCGGAGGATGCGACGGAGCGCGTCGGCCAGAGGGGTCGACAGGGACGGGAGGATCGGCGCGCTCTTTACGGTCGGTGATATACTTGAGAAGGTGTTCGGCCTTGGCTTTGAGGCGCGTGGCGCAAAGGCGGAGGGGATGGTTCTGGACAGTCGTTGGGGCGGATGAGGCGAGAAGCACGAGTGACGCACCTCAGTAGCATTGTAAACAAAACAATTAGACCAGATGAGATCAAGGTCGTCCTTGAACTCTTTCTTTGATTTGTACTGCTTCTGCTTGACTTTCCTACCCATTGTCTGGAAGTCCATAGGGTTCGTTATGACTAAGTGGCGGGAGTAAACATCTGGGGATTGGCGTCAAAGACAACGGAAACGCACTGTCATAATAATCCGGTACATCCGCCCTGGATACGGGCTTGATAAAGGCGTCGGCATCATGGTTATCCTAGATGGACAAATGAGGTCAGAGGCGCGCCGGTAGTTCGGAACGGGGAGACACACCATTGTGACGGTGCGGAGATCGTGCAGCAAGTCCTCGAGAGCGTCATAGAATGGATCCACCAGTTTTGCATCGTGGGGTTGTTTCTGCTAGAGAGGCAAGTGAGTATATGCAGTCATGGTGTCATGTACGATTGGATTGCACTCACTCGGCTGTCCTTGACCACCTGAAGGAGACGCTTGAGATCAGCGTCGGGAATTGATGGTTTGACCTGACTGTTGGCCAAGGACCTCAGAAGGTTCTGGACGACGTCAGAGCGCAGAAATTGGTGGTGGATGGCATAGTTTGACTCACGTTCATGGCTCAGTGCACCATTCAGCCTTGTATCCAGCGGCGCGCCATCCGTGAGCGAGCTCGGTCGTTTCAGTCTCCGCTTTAATTCATCCGCGAACTACCGGGCCCTTGGCATCCGCGGTCTATTTCCAACATCATGGTCAATGCCAACAGAATAGCTGGATTACCTGTTCGATACCTTTCTAGCGAATATAATAAAATATGAAGCAGAGAAAAAGGCCATTGCATGGTGTCGAGATGTTTTCCAAGCCCAAGCGGAGATAAATGATTGCTGACATAATTAAGCTGCCGCCGCGTCCAGTCGCGCGTCGTCGCGTCGAGTCCGTCGTTTAACCCAACCCGCGCTCGCTCGGCCAAAGTCAAAAGTTGAAAGTGCCAAGGGGAGAGTCGAATAGCGCTCTCATCTCGCTGTTTTATCCTTCGACACTCTCGCTATCTCTGTGCTTTTGCTTTTGCCGCCATTCTTCATCTATGCTAGCAGAATAGGCCTCTCTTGCTTTCTCGATATCGCTAATCAACAACAACGTCCAATTTCCACCAACTCTACACCTGCAACAGCCCCATCCTATTCGGCCTACAAACCAATGTCCGGTCTCAAGAATTCGCCTTTCGGCAAGCGGCTCCGGGCAACTCAGCAAGATCCTGATGAAGAAGGCCCACGTCGCAGTCGGCCACGTACAAACATCTTTGGCGTCGCACCTGTATCGACCCCTTCTCTCGACTCGTCACGACCTAGCACCAGCGAAAGCACGGGACCGGAGTCCCCAACGGAGCTTCACCGTCCTAATAAGGACTATGGCGACCGTTTCATCCCATCGCGCGACGCGGGTGACTTGCGGACGTCCTACAATCTTATGGAGGAGAGCGGGCCATCCACCCCATCGCGACATAGGGCCATGCCTACTGAGTCGGATGCCGCCAAAGGTGAGCGTTCTGCTTCCTTCCTTTGCACAGCCCAGCTCGGACCAGTGCGGTCGATTCGACCTCATCGACCCACATGTATTCTCCATTTCCCTATTTCCTCGTCTTCACACCCCCATCGTGCCCTCGATTGGCCGTTAACATCCCTCGTATTCCGGAAATGACGGGCCGGGACGCGTTATCGTCCCCCCGCAGGTCGCGAATTTTATTTTAAAAACTTCGATTGCGTCCACCTCTTTCAATTGCCAAAGACAACGTCTTCAATTTATGTTTTCACGTGTTCCTTTCCTCATTGTACCTGCATATATGCGGTTTATCATCTGCTGACCCGTTTTCTCGTGTAGAACAAGCCAACGCGATTTTCACATCAATATTACACACAGAAGTCACGCCCCCATCACCTCGTCGCCCAGTATCCCCAGTCCGCCCAAGTGCCTCCTCATCCAATGCTACCACGGCCCCTTCCACCCCGAGCCGCCGTCGACTGTTCTCGTACAACTCTCCCTCTGGTTCAAATCCTTCTACACCAAAACGACGTTTAGACAAGCCGACAGACGAAGCGTATTCAATGAGTCCTGTGCGCGAAGAAAGTCGACAAATTCTCGAGAGTCCGCGACGTCAACTTCGTAGTGTATCCAAAACGCCGTACCGCGTGCTCGATGCGCCCGAGTTAGCCGATGACTTTTATCTCAACCTGGTTGACTGGTCGAGCACGAACGTGCTTGGTGTCGGCCTTGGCTCCTCCGTCTACCTCTGGACGGCGCATACCGCCGTCGTGTCGAAGCTGTGTGACTTGTCTAAAGCAAACGATACAGTCTCTTCCGTCTCGTGGGTACAAAAGGGTTCGACACTCGCAGTTGGCACGCTTGCTGGACGACTGCACATATATGACGCGCATACATTGCAGTTGCAACGAACGTACCAACAGGCACACACACAACGAATAGGTGCACTTGCGTGGAACTCTCACGTGTTGAGCTCGGGATCGCGCGACCGCATGGTGCACCATCGGGACGTACGCGAGCCTGGAACACGAGCCTTCCGGAAAAGCGCTGGACACCGTCAGGAGGTGTGCGGCCTGCGTTGGAACTCGGACAGTGCAGCACAGGGCGGCCTGCTCGCGAGCGGAGGTAACGACAACAAGGTATGCATATGGGACCTACGGAGCTCGCGGCGACACGCAACGCGGAGTGGCTCAGGAAACGCAGAAGAGGGTGGGAGCAGTACAGGCGGCGCCGCAGCGCTGCCGCTGCCAGCGGGAGACTCGCCACTGTGGAAGTTCCACGAACACACAGCAGCCGTCAAGGCGCTTGCATGGGACCCTCACGTTGCAGGCGTCCTCGCAACCGGCGGAGGAACGCAGGACAAGCACATCCGCTTTTGGAACGTGCAGTTTGGGAACATGCTCAGCGAACTGGACACTGGCAGCCAGGTGCGTCTGCCTTATCACCCTTACTCTTACCACCTCTGACTTGACGCATAGGTCTGCAACCTGACATGGTCGCTCACGTCGCACGAGATCGTTTCGACACATGGTTTCTCTTCGACGGCAGCCCAGAACCAAATTTGCATTTGGAAGTACCCGTCCCTAGACATGGTCGTATCGCTCACGGGCCACACTAGCCGTGTGCTCTACCTTGCGATGAGTCCCGACGGCGAGACGATCGTCACGGGCGCTGGGGACGAGACGCTTCGCTTTTGGAACGCATTTCCCAAGCGCGAGGGTGGGGAATCGCGCAGGGAAAGCCGACTCGACTACGGGCGCCTTATCCGGTGACCGGCCCGTCGGGACGATGTCGGTCTCGCCATGACCTCGCCGCGCCCTTTGTTCTTTCGTTCCCCTTGGACGCTCTGGCCTCTCTCCCAATACCCGTTCCCTCTTTGTTTCTGGGCTGCAATATTCATTTTACCTCCCGTCCTGCACACCCCATTTGTACCCTCACGATCCTCCGCCATCTCTGCTGCTTATACAACGCATACACAATATTAAACGTACAATACACACCAAGAACGCACCCACGCGCCGATACTCTCACACCTTATCCTACTGTACCACACGGCCAATCCCCTCTCGCTTTTCCTGCCCCATCTCGATCTGTGCTCTGCTTTTCCCTTTCGTTCCTTTCCTATCCCTTTCGTTTGTTCTTCCTTTCGTTTTGTATCTACCATATCTCTATACGATGCTGTCTGCCTTTCACTCTGTCGTGTTCCATTCTTCTCTGCTCTCGCTTTGTCATCCGTCGTTTGATTTGTGCTCGCTCACTCTCTTTCACTCTCACTCCTTTCCTCCCTCGCTATTTGCTTCCGCGGGATAGTCAACACCTGGAATCTAGGCAATGCCGCTTTTCAGAAGCCCAGGAATGATGCAAAGCTCACTCATAAATCCTTTTTGTGTGAGGTGTGGATACTACTACTATGTGGATTTGTATACACGCCTGACGGAGCCCGAAGGAGCCCCGGCTATTATTGTTTTCCCCATTTAGGTATGCTCCCGTGTTTCTCCTTTGTCCCACTGCAAGAACACGGGGCCAGTCAAAGGGACTGCCATCAAAGGAAGGCTGCGGTGTGGCCAGTTAGGCAGACTACGCGCGACCAATGATCACACGAGTGACTCATCTTACCCCCATTGTTGTGCAGAAAATGGACGCTCCAGTGACCTCAAAACAGAAACTCCAATTATGTTGGCAACTTACCTCACCGTGGACCAACGGACGCACAGACGGGTGTCTACCTTATTAAAGGCCAGACCCTCTCTCCCTCGGCTTTGTACCCATTTCACGCGTTTGCACTTGCATTTCTGATGCCACCCGAACCCACCTTTTCTCGCTCGCACCTCTCTGCCTTCCGCAGTTCCTTGATGGGAACGACGACTGTTGTTTTAAGGAAAACAAGGCCTCTGCCCCACCAAGCTGCCAGTCTGGCGCCCCCCAGTTGTTGCCACAAGCAGCGCCACGCGACCCGCAGCCAAAGTGAAAGTTGTCCCCGGACTGCAAGCAGCAAAGACGACGGAGCGCAACCGACGCGGAGACCCGCATCCGAGTCGCCAAGCCGCGCCTCAAGTCCGGCACCATCATCATCATCATCATCACCTTCATCGCCGCCACAGAGTCCCCTTTCACCCGTCCCGGAAGCGAAGAAGGTCAGTGCGCAGCATTGTAGATCGAGCGTACCCTGACCCCGGTGCGAGCAGGACCCTGATGGCACCATCTCGCCTGCGACGATATACCAGCATTACGCATGCGTCGCGCGGCGCCTCTTGGAGCGCCAGCGTCGCGTCGCGAGCTCGCGCCCGAACCCAACCGCGAGCGCGAAGACGAGACCAAGCCCGCAAGTGCAAGCGGCGGCGCTCGACTGGCCCCTCCCGACCTCTGTCGGTCCGGCACCGACTCTGGCTCTGGATGTGGCGGGCGCGACGATGGTGGCGCTCGACGAGCTGCCGGTCTCTGCGAATTGCGAATTGCCGGAGTATCAGCTCACGCAGGAGTGGTTCGAGCGGATCGTCGGTGATTTGAGGGAGGCTGAAGAGTCCAAGGCTAAGGCTGCGGCCGTAGCTGCTGCTGCTGCTACTGCGGAGACCGACGTGGACGGGGATGCGGAGGACGAGGCCGGGGACAAGAGACACCGGAAGTAGTTGGATTGGTAGATGAGAAGCCTGTGTTAGATACAGGACTTCGTTCGTTCGATGTACAGTACGCTGATTGATGTCGGGGCATATCGCACTGCCATGATCGTCCAAGGACCGACACGGGTGGCAGCCACTTGACATGCGATACAAGGTTGGGCTCTAGGAGGCCATGACACGAAAGAAGAGGCATCAGAATTAGATCGGAGGAGCGAAGGAGGACAAAGCGTACCCAAAAGTGCGGAGTTCAAAATAAGTCCACGACTGCGGAAGGCGATACCGGATCAGACACTCATTGGGTTTTCACGTTGTTAGAACGACGTGGACCGGATGTGGTCTGTCGATTTCACGGAGTGGAGTGGATCCCAGATGTGGTAAAAGATGGTGGAAATGCGAGACTGAGAGGGACACACTGGAACCGTGGCACAAGCGGGAATCCCTCACGAACAAAAGAAGGCAGATACGCGCTCCAATGGGGCTTGTGCCAGTTGCCAAAGCCCCATAGGAGGACAATCTCAAGGGAGAATGAGGGCCGTGCTGTTGGGCGCTCCACATTACACATGTTTCCTCCATTCTACGAGATCGGCATGTGGCATTCTTATATTTCGCGCCATGACGGGTTCCAAATGGCCACTAGGTCGCGTCATGGGGTCGCAAGCCAATGCAAATCGCGTGTTTTTTGTTTTTATCCCAGCGGGTGCAACTTGCGCCAAGAAATCGAAGTGAGGAATGAGAAAATTAATGCGTCGTTTGTTGGCAACGAGCGCCGGTTGAGTCTGACGCTTCCACCCTAGAAACTGAAGACGCCGACATCAGTGTGGGAGTTTTTAAGGAGGACGATTTGAATCCGTTTGACTCAAGCCCAAAGACGAAGAGCGGCTTGGGGCGAGTTCTGGATCCACACCTGTCAATTAGGCTATGATTTACGCCTCACGCATATTTTCCCACACCGTGATCCACCTACCTTTTTTGTTGCAACTTCTTCGGGATTCTGTCCGCAGCTGGCCATAAATAAAAACTGGACACGCTAGGACGAGCGTTTGATTACTATCTTATTTAAAACCTCCTGCTGCGATACGAAGATACCTGCGCAGTGGCTCACCTGACTGCTTGCGGTCTGCTATGTTGGGTATTGTCGCCATGAACCTGTGACTGCGGGCGCACGTCACAATGCCCAGTCCCAATCCAAGTTCCATCGGTGCGAGTTTATTTGAATGATTTCTCTGTGAGACCGTGTTGTGCTTGTGCTGCGTAGGAGGGCCTCGAAGACGGCACGTAACAGGGCCCGGCCACCTCATGCTACGGCTTGCTGCGGTGCTGTACTGGCTCTTTTAAAAGCTACGGTGGATCGACATACTGCACCGTTCAAGCACCATGCCGCCGCTGCTGTTTCCTGCAACCGTTCCATCCGAGTTCCCATCCAGGCCCCCATCCAAACCCACATCCAGGCCCCATCCAGGCATCCATCGATCACCGACGAATCGTTACACTTCGACTACCCTGGCTCGGACATCATTCTTCGCTCGTACGACTCGCATGATTTTCGCGTGCCACAGCTTTACCTCGTCAATTGTTCCCCAGTACTTCGAGAGCTTATACAGAGCGTTTCGAACACTTCCGACAGTCACGTCCCCAATGGTGAAGAACAGACCAAGGAAGAAACACCGCTTCCTGTGGTCAAACTACCGGAAAGCGGGGTGATCATTCACAGCCTCCTCACTTTCATTTTCCCTGTCCCTCCCGTCCTGCCTTCATTTACCGAGAGAATCATGGATCTCCTAGCCGTGGCCCAGAAGTATCAAATGGTCTCAGTTATGGCTCATATCCGGGGTGCCATCTCTCGACAGGATCCGCCATTTATTCTCCCAAACACGGCACTCCACGTTTATTCCCTCGCACAAAAGTATGAACTTCATCAAGAGGCACTCCTGGCCGCGCGAAGCACTCTGCGCCTCTCAATGACCATCGAGGACTTAGACGACAAGATCGGTTTCATGCCAGGAGTGTATCTTCGCGAGCTCTGGAAGTATCACGAGAGAGTTAGAGACAATCTCAGCTCAAGCCTCTCTGAGTTTAGGAAGCTTGGTGCAAATATCGCAAACTGTGGAACTCAGGCTCCCCCCTTTGGTGCCCCTGTCCCTATGCCGAAATGGCTTGGTGATTATGTCGAGTCCTTAGCGCTAGCTCCTCACCTCTTCGATCTCGTCGAATTCGAAAATGCACGGACACGCCACCACACTCTTCCCCATCCGGGTCAATGTACAACGTGTCCGAGTATATCCAGCAAAACCGTACGCGCTTTCTGGGATTCTCTGACGGCTGTTGTTCATGGAGCGATCGACAGGGTACGTAGAGCGCATGTGACTATGGTCAGTCCCCGTGATGACGAATATGAAACGCCCACAGGCAGATTCAACTCTGGCTCTCGTGAAGGAAGGGCCAATCTCTGAAAGGTCAGGTATTCCAGTCTCGCCACCCTATTTGGACGTACCCGATGCAAATATTATCATTCGGTCGTCCGACAAAGTCGACTTCCGCGTCCACAAGTCATTGCTTTCCATGTCGTCACCATTTTTCAGTGATCTATTATCTCTCCCCCAGCCGCCTGATGACGAGCTTGTTGACGGCCTTCCTGTGATCCAATTATCCGAGGACGCTGACCTGCTCAATTGCCTCGTCTCATTGCTCTACCCCATCTCTCCCTACATACCCGGCTCTTGCGAACACGCGTTCGCCTTACTTGCTGCCTGCCAGAAATACGACATGACATCGATTCAATCCTATATCCGTGCCGAGATCAAACGTTGGCCCTCTACGCCAATTGGGGCTGAATCCTTCCGTAGATACGCCATCGCGAGCAGCCTGGGGCTTCATCAAGAAACGGAGAGTGCAGCTCGTCTCACCTTGGTTCACCCCATGACATTCGAAACTCTCGGAGAGGGGTTGCGGTCATTCAAAGGACGGGCACTGTGCGACCTGATTCGCTATCGCAAACATTGCAGAGACAACCTCACGTCGTGTTTGAACTCATTCTTCGATCCTAATTCTAGGCGCCAGATTTGGGCGGGCTGTCACCAAAGTTCCTCCTGGCTGACCAGCTTCTTTACGAGCAAGAGCGTAGAGATGAGAGGCTCGGAGGGTTTTACGCGTGGAATTTTCTCACCCTCGACTATTCGCGAGGAGTTCATAGTAGCTCTCAAGAATCACACGCAATCAGGGTGCTATTCCTGTCCCGTGTGCATTTAGATGGGCAGACATTCTGCAAGGAGCTGGAGAAGGAGTTTTCGCGGGAACTAGATGAGGTGAATATCCCATTCCATCCTGGGTATTTTAAGCGCAACTGATCTCGACTGCTCGTATGACTTAGGTATGCTCTGACGAGAGGTCGTGCTTGAGTACAACTCACCCTACCTCTAGGTATCAGTGTGGTCCTATAAGCCGTGGTCCGTCCCGTCCGCCCCGTCGACGCGTAACAGCAAGCGCGCCCCGGCGCAGCGCCGTAGGGCCGGGTAAGAGTTCGTGGGGACGGATATCGTTCGCCAGACGCAATGGAAATGTTATGGAAGTAATACTAAAGGCTACACGGCGTGACGCCCCGCTGTGGTAGGGACTGAACCATATCGTAGGAACATCGGCGGAATGTAGTGTGCTTGGTAGTGTCTGAGTCTTGGTCTGAGTTGGAGATTTATGTATGACCTGTAGTGAGCACAGTGCAGGAGTTGTGATCATTGTTGGAGTTACGCAATGCCATTGTTGGGTGGATAAATTCGAAGACAGTATGTACGACTCGGAGGCATCGCCACCAGAACTTTTTGTTTTTTATAGCTACTAGCATTGAAAGGACGGTCCTCCGGACCGTCCTTTTACAATAGATGTGAAACGATGCTTGAGATGATGCGTGCGTGCTGTATGAATCCCCCACCAGACGTTTCTCATACGCTTTCCTATTTGATGAAGGCTGAGATACAGAGCACACTTCACCGTTTTCCGCGCTTTGTGTGCATGGTGTGTGCGCTACTCATCCCAGATCTTTCGCCCCGCATTTTACCATTTGTCTTTTCATCTGATTCACCGGATCACTCAGCCTTTATTCCCAAGTATATATAACTCATGTAATTATGAGTTTACACCTAACACCCCGTTCCCTTTCCTGTCCTCTCGAACGTCTCGCACTCTCGCGCGTCCTTAGCCAACTTAGAGCGACGCATCTCCATCCAAAGCGAATCGACCTACGAAGTTGCAGGCCTCGCAGGGGCCTGCGCGACCGGCTGCACATCGCTCTGAGTCCAAAGCAGCCTGCGTCATCGAGCGTCTCGCACTTTCGTGCGCCCTTAGCCAACTTTGAGTGACGCATCTCCAGCCAAAGCGAATCGACCTACGAAGTTACAGGCCTTGCGGAGGCCTGCGCGACCGGCTGCGCATCACACTGAGCCCGGGTCATTCGGCCTTCGTTCTACGTGTTCCCGAGCGGTGTCGCTCGAGGATGTTCGACGTCACGACGTTTTCGCCGTTTTGTTTTACTGCGAAATCAGCGCCAAATCTGGTTAGCGTTTGCGGGTGCAATTACGATCTATAATCTGTATGGATGTTTTAGTGAGTGACATCAGGAAAATGTTGATTTTTCTTAATGGTCCTTAACAGTGCTTAATATGACTTAACAACAGTTTCAAGCAACCTAAAGCCAGATTTTGCTAAGCCTGACCCTGCTTGGATTAAGTCAAGCCTTGCTCTGAACTTGACTTAATTGCAGCTTATTGACCTTATTGTCTGGCTTATTTCAACTTGGACTCTTTCTTGGGCAGGCTCCACCGGGCTCAACACAAATATAAGCCTTGGTATAAGCAGTCTTAAGTCAACTAAGCAATCTGATTATCACACGGCTTTTCAAAATACAGAAAATCAACTTTATTTCATAGGGTTACAATATCTACAGGTAATAATATACAAAGGAGGCCAGATTTCCATAAGCCAAGACTTAAGTTCAATAAGTATCACACAAATCAGTGACAAATGCACAGAAAAACCTATTCATTGCATACTAGTAAAATACAACACACTAATATACAAAGGAAGTACAGGAGTCCCACTGCCGTCATTCCCACCGCTGCCATCATCCCTGCCACACTACCACTGCTCCTGACACACCGCCGCTGCCACTGCTCCTGACATGCCACCATCGCCATTCCTGCTGCCGCCATGTCACCACCATCGATCCTGCCTTCATGCTGTTCCCACCATGGTACCACTGCGTCACCATCGTCGTTGGTGTGTTGGCGTCGTAACGGTGGGGGTTGTGTGCCGTGTGGGGGTGGTGTTGCGGTGGTTCTTGCACGCTGTAAGGGATGGTGGTGGTGGCGGTGGACTTGTGCATGGCGATGGGTTGGAGGCAGTGGCCATGGGGTTATGTGCTGCAAGGTGGAGGCGGAGGCAGCGAGGTGGAGTCAGGTCTGTAACACAAGTGATTAAACGATACAGAACAAAAAAACAAAACAAAAAAACCTATCTTAATATAGTTGGCTGAAGCCCAACGTCGCAGCAGGGGGGGGGGTGGGGGCCAAGGGACAGGGCGTGGTGGTGTGGTGGATTGCATGCCCGTGACAGTGTTTTCCCTGGAGTAGAGGGGTGGCCCGCATGCAAGGCAATACCTGGAAGACAATCGTTAGAAGAATAGTTAGAAGGAAAAAAAGAAAAGAAAAGAACTTAATATAGTGGGCCAAAGCCCAACATCGCGGCGGGGGGTGAGGGCCAAGGGATAGAGCATGGTGGTGTGGCAGATTGCGTGCCCACGACGGTGTTTTCCCTGGAGTAGAGGGGGTGGCCCGCGGGCAAGGTGATACCTGGAAGACGACCATTAGCAGAATAGTTAGAAGGAAAAAAAAAAAAAAAAAAGAAAAGAACAATGCACCAGTTCAGTTGTTCAGTTGTTGAAACGTTGAAGCGTTGAACATTGAATGTGAGCTTTGAAGCTTGAAGCCTTGAAGTATTGAAGTACATAAGTAGAAGGGTGCCCAGTGGACGCGTCGATGTGTCAAGGCACACTTTCCCCACACCGCAGAGCACCGTTTCCCACGCCCCCAGATTCAGCCTCCGCCAGACCCTTTTTTTTTTCTAAGTCGAGTGTGCCTCTGTCCACCGTGACCGCCCACCGACCTCCATCGTATGCCCACCACCGCCACTCCCACACATGGACTTGGACTGCAAGCCACCACCACCACTCCGATGCGAGCCCTATGCGACAACGCATGTGGCACGCGGCATGGTGCAAGCTGCAAGATGACTTGCACGACCTCCGACCGATGGCGTGAAGATGGTGTGACAACGGTGCGACGGTACGACCACGGCACAACAATGACATGACCACAGCGCAATAACGGCACGAGTCGGCCAAGCGGAAAACGATGCCGACGGCCGTGCGACCACGACCACGACCACTCGACTACCACGACCACGACCGCGACCGTAACCATGTCAACTACCACGACCACGGTGAAGTGGCCGGTGACAAAGCGGTGGCAGAGGGGGACATGGGTAGGGACAGTGGGGGGACGATGGGAATGGCAATGCGGCAGGATTGGCGACAGCAGAGGCAGCAGTCCTACTTGATACTTTTCTACTTGCTTGATTCTGTACTTTTTTAGCTACCTGATAAACTTATGTGTCCTTAGATTTTACTTGTGCTTAATGACTGGTTCACTAAGCAGAAAATAAGCTGCTTGAGAGGCTTAGAAAGGGCTTAGAGTAAATAAGCACTCCAAGCCCACTAAGATTTTGGGATATTTTCCTGATGCTAGCGACGTCATTTGCACAGGTGGAGTGAGGTTGCAGTTGTTTTAGTTTGGGTGTTGTAAGGGCGTCGCAGCCCTTGAGCGCGAATCCACCCATTATCGACCATTTCGGTCTCGTCGGCTCGGCATGTGACTCGACTGCCTATCGCGGATGATCACCAAACCGCCACCAACTCGTGTTCAACGCGCCTTCCCTCCTCACCTCGTTTCCCCCACTCTTCCGTCTCCCACCATCTCGTCTCACTCCTCATCGCTCTTTTACTACGGCCTAATATGATTACATTTCTGTCACCGGTCGGCACCCACGAACATCCGCTTTTCCTCAAAAACGACTTCCCGCGCGACGTCGTCAAGGGGCCTGCCTTGGAAAACCTCTCCACCATTCTTCACTTCCACCCATCCGTCACCTTTGCTGCCCTCATCACCCCCGGGATCTTGGTGCATGTCTACACCACGACCGTTGAACGGTCCAGAACGGCGCTCTTTACCTCGGGCAAAGGCGCGCCCCGACTTTCATTTTATTCTTCTGCCTTTTTCTCACCCTCGTTCCTCAACATAGTGCGCCTCGTCGACGCCACCCACGTCGCCTCTTCGACCTCCCTCCTTCAACCAGTTAGACTCCTTGTCGCCATTCTCCTTCTTCCTTGTCACCATTCTCCTTCTTTGCTTTACTGCCCCGTTTCATCTCGACGCTTGCCTGAGTACAGTACACGCCGTCGACGCCACTAGCGCCAGGGACCGTAAAACTTCACCTTAGCCTTACGACCGTATGTCTGTCCGTCTTTCGTAGTCTCTCACTATCCCTTGGACTCCTTTACTTTACTTTTCCCCACCTCGACCTACTCTCCTTCACAACTTTCGACTTAGCGTTTGCGACGACGAGTTCCCTTACTTACAGGTACACGAGGTATATAAGGACTCAGAATCGCGCTCAGTAATAACATCTTTTTCCCCGCGTCTTATTCGATCCTCTTCTCTTTTCTCTCGCGTGAACCAGCAACAGTTCGACGGGGCCGGTCTGAATCGAAGACACCCGCTCGACCGTATCGACTCACCGCTTCCTTTTCCCCCTTTCTAGTTATTTTCCGCGTCGTCGCTACGTGTGATTCAAGCTTCGCTCGACGTCTTCAGTCTCTCTCTCAGTCTCGGAAATAGTCTCTCTCTTGGCGTCCACGATTTGGGCACTCATTCCAGCAAAGGCTCGGCGACAACTTCCTTCCTTTCCCTTCCTCTGTTTAGTCCCCAACTCGGCCGCACCTTACTCACTCACGCGCTTTCGAGCACGTACATGTGGCTGCCCCAGTGAGGCTGAGTTTGGTGGATTAACCCCCCTCTCCCCTGTATCCTTCTTCTCTTCTCGGTCGCCTCTGGTGACCAACCATATGCCCAGACAGTCGAGTCTACCACCTAGAGACCCCTTCGGAAAGTTCACCAAAAAGCCAGAAACCGCATCTACTGACACAGCGCCCGATACACCGCCGCGCCAATCAGAACCGTCTACCAGCAGCTCGACACTCGACATCACAGAAGCCTTCGCCCCCGACTACGAAACCACTCCCCGACCTAATCGCGCTCAGTCTATCCCGGGCTCCTTCTCGCCCCAAACCGACCCATCCTCACAGTCCTCGATCCCATTCTCGACCCTCGTAGCACAAAGTTACAAACGCCTCGTCTCTCCTTCCCTGATCCCCATCCCAAAATCTACCATCTCGGCATCGTCACCTCGCACTCCCGCTACCCAGCCAAATCTACCTTCATCTTCTCGGTCAACCTCTCTCGTAGTCCCTACTAAAGCTAGATCACTTTCTAATCCACAAAAGCCACTGCCACCTCCCCTACCTCGTCTGTTACAGTCTCTTCTACTCCCGGTCTTAATCTCGCTTCCGCCTCCTCCTCCTCCTTGAGTCTCAACACACCTTCTACAGTATCCTCCGTCGTACCCTCCACCGCAGCATCGTCTCCGTCTTCCACTCCAAACCCTACCACAACTGCTTCCTCTTCTGCCCCGAATTATACAACATCCTCCATTGCTCCCGCTCCGACTACCGCACCAGCCACACCAGCACACCCTCCCGTAGTTATCGCAGCACCGAGACATATGGCCGCTAATCCCGCTACCGGCCCCGCGGCCATGCCAGCTGCCCGTTCACATAACGCACCATTCTTCTCCGGACGCGTAGGAGACCCACTCGACGACTTCCTCCGGGAATACGAGGAGATCGCCACTAGCCGTAATCTCACACCTCGAGAAAAGTAGAGACCATCACATGCTACATCCCCACAAACCTCCGGGACTTATGGAAACTTCTCGACGGCTACACAACACACGACTGGGCGGTATTCCGACAATCCCTTGAGGGTATATACGGAGGAGCTACTACGCAGTCCAGGTACACCAAACAAAAGCTATACGACTACGTGCACTATACTAGTCAACAGCGCATGCGTGGCGAAGACGACGTCATGCACTATTACCCGGGAGTTCCTAGTCTTCTGCAAACCCCTCCAGGATGCACACCGCATTACTGACGAAGAACGCGATTCCGCGTTCTGGTATGGATTTCACCCCAACGATCGAGAAAGATGCTGCCTAGGCTATTTGGCAAATACCCAGACCGGTCGGCCGAGCAGCCTTACGACTTCGAAGAAGTCTTTAAAATCGCCCAAGCCGTCTTCACTACCTCCCCGTACTTCCCCATCCAGCTACAGGAGCACTGGGAACACTTCGCGCCACGCCAAGCTAGATCCAGAGAGACCAGTCAAAAGGTGGAACAATCTTGATCCCCGACTACCCGACTACGAAGGACGCAGGAGGGAACGAGACCATTTCCTCGACTATAACCCTAGAGATGCTTTCGCTCGCCCCAATCAGGACCTTCCTTGCCCCACTAACCCTCCGCCCCGCGCTCCTTCTCCTCCTCGCCACCCCATTCCTTCCGAACCTAAAACCAGTCCGTTTTGCTGAACCCACTTCGGGAAGAGGAAGACCGCGAGCTAGACGAGCTCATGGACAAGATGCACGGACTTTCTGTCGCGAGCGAACCTATGCAGTCCTCTACGCTTGCTGCGCGCATCGCTACCCTGATGTTGCTTCCACCCTCCCTAGGCCGGAAATAGTTCAGACCTTCTCTTACCAGCCCCCAACCGCCCCATCGACAAGCCACCGCCAGCCCTGGCCAGCAGCACAAGATCGGTCCGCCCCCGCTCCTCCTGCAGTCTCTTCCGACGCCACCTTCTTCCGATCTCGCCCATGCCCCATGGGCTGCTCATTCTGCTCTCAGACCAACCATCGCATCCGAGAGTGTCCCATCGCGCAAGAATACTGCCGCACAGGACGAGCAATGATCGTCAACAATCGTGTCCACCTCCCTAACGGCCAGCCCATCCCAGGCGACAACACCGGCAGCAGCCTGCAGGCTCGGATCGACGCCTGGCTCTCCAACGCCACCCCCAACGCCACCAGCGCCGCGACCTTCGCATGCGATCCTCCTCCCCACACTGTTGAGCGCAGAACTAACGAGCGAGGGGTTAATAGCACAAAAGCTAGTAAAGACAAGTTAACTTCAGAGGTGAAGGGAACTCTATTACAGCTGCATACCTAGTAAAGACAAGTTACTATAAGGAACGTCTTATGAGTAAAGGTATTAGGAGCAGTAAAGATAAAGGGAACTACACTTCAGAGGTGAAGGGAACTCTGAAGTGTATGGGCGGAAACAGCAGTCCTTATATACAGGACGCTTAGGTAAGAATGGTCTGTGCGCACAGGTGATCCAAACACAATACACATGGTCTGTGCGCCAGAGGGAGAAATGCCATTGGAGGGCAGAGAACAATAGCTGCCTAAAGCAGATAATACCGGTATCTTAACAATAGAGAACAATAGAGCCATATATGACTCTGACAATAAAGATAAACAAAAGCGGTCCGTACAGTCCGGCCATAGTCCAAATCAGTCCATAAGGGACAGATACCGTATTTAGTATGTGGGCTGACACAATCAGATCCACAAGACATGTGACTTATGCAGTCGTGTCTCAACACACACCTCACTCAGCTTCGAGACCGCCATGCCGACCTCCCTCAGGCTCGAGCAACCCGTTCCGCATGCCTACATCATTGAAGTCACCGGCGCCGAGGACGAAGACGCAGCCGAGGTCGAGAGCACACCAGACAACAGCCTCGACTTCTTTGGAGTCTACGCGGCCGAGAAGAAGAAGCGGGACGCGAAAGCGTCGAAGCTCCCCTGAACTTGCACAAGCAAAGAAGTCCTACACCAGCGCCCACCTCTTCCAAAGACACCACCAACACACCCGCCCCTGCGCCGCGCACTACACCCCAGTACAAGTACCAGTCCAACGCCGAGGACCAACAGCTTTCCGCAGAGCTCTACAAGTGGCTGCTCGACAGCAAACTCGCTCAAGTTACCCCCGCGCACATCCTCGCCGCAAGCCCGGGCATCCGCAAGGAGCTCGTCGAGCGACTTCGCACGCGCAGAGTCGACACTGCCTGCTTCGAAGAAGCCTCCGATACCACCCCGCCAGCATCCATCCTCGAAGCTCACGGCCCTGCGCTCCGCCGAGTACTCCCTCCCTCTACGCGCAAGATCGACGTTCCTGATCAACGACGCCAGTCACTGAGGCCGGAGTCCTTAGATCAAGGGTCCCAGATCGTCGTCATCCGCTGGGACTTGGCGCAGGAGGCCGGCGTGTCCGTCAACCATGAGCACTGGTTGGACATGGAAGGAGCTAACGGACTGGTCAGCAAGACGATCGGATGCGCCGAAAACCTGACTATGCGAGTCGGGGACGTCACCTTCGCCATCCACGCTCACGTCGTCGACCGAGCCCCCTTTCGCCTCCTGTTAGGGCGACCATTCCACCACCTCCTCCTCTGCGACTTGAAGACCACCCCGACGGACGTGTAGAAGTTTCCGTACGTGACCCCACAGATCCCGCCTGTTCTGTCTCCATACCTTCCCGCGCTCGCCGAACGCAAGTCGGATGCGTACGGACGCTCACACTTTCAGCCCGTCCCGCACCTCCAATCATGGACGGGATCCCTCGCTTTCAAGATCCAGCTCTCCAGCTCTTCCAAACACTGTCGCAACCCGTTTTTAGCCTACAAGAAGGTAGCACGCAAAGTACGGCCGGTACCCGCGTCGCTCCCCGAAGACTACCGCATCATCCGCCGCATCCCGGACGACCCCATCAAATCCCTTCCCACATTACCGACTCATCCGCCCGACTTCACACCTACCGCTCACACCACCCGACTCACTCAAGAACGTCTAACGAAGCTCAATCCTCAATCGTACGACTTCCTCCAACCCGAGGAACTCAAAGCTTACTTCAACACATCCTCAGGTCAATGAGCACACCTAGCGTGGACCGAAAGCCGAGAAGGGTCGCTTCCGTGACGACTATCTCTCGCCCGTCAAAATCCCCGTCATCGAACACACCCCGTGGATCCAGAAGAACATCCCATCCCCACCGGTATCTTAGAGCAAGTCATCCAAATCTTCCGAGACAAGACCGCCGCCGGTGTCTACGAGCACTCCGACGCCTCGTATCACTCCTGATGGTTCTGTGTGAAGAAGAAGAACGGCTTGCTACGCCTCGTTCACGACTTACAACCCCTCAACGCCGTCACCGTCCGCAACTCTGGAGTCCCTCCCCTAGCTGACCAGTTGATCGAGGCGATGGCTGGACGCGCCTGTTACAGTATGCTCGACTTGGTTCAGTCGGATACGACCACCGCTCCCTCGACGTCACCTCACGCAATCTCACCACCATCCAGTCCCCCATCGGCGCCCTCCGTCTCACCCGCTTGCCTCAAGGTTGGACTAACGCGGTAGCTATTTTCCACGAAGACGTCACCTTCATCTTGGAAGCCGAGATTCCACACGTCGCCCTGGCCTTTCGTGGACGACTGCAGCATCAGAGGTCCGGCCTCGCGTTACGAAATGGAAGACGGAAGCTACGAAGTCATCCCAGAGAACCCCAGGCATCCGCAAATTCATCTGGCAACATCTCAACGACGTCCACCGCATCCTCCATCGTCTCGGCAGTTCCGGCGCAACCGTCTGGCCACGAAGCTATTCGTCGCTGTACCCGAAGTCATCATCCTCGGCCACAAATGCAACTACGAAGGACGCATGCCCGACGACTCGAAAATCGCCAAAATCCGGGACTGGCCGACCTGCAAGAACGTCACCGATGTCCGCGCCTTTCTTGGGTCTGGCAGGCTTCATGCGTATCTGGATCAAGAACTACTCAGCTATGGCTCGCCCACTCGTCAACCTCACTCGCAAAGGCGAAACCTTCGTCTGGGACGATCAGCACGCGGACGCCATGCAACAACTCAAGAACGCTATCGTCGACTCTCCCGCTCTTATTTCCATAGACTATTCCACCGACTGTCCCGTTTTCTTAGCTGTCGACTCTTCTTGGCGCGGCGTAGGCTACATTCTGTCTCAGGAATGCGCAGACAGCAAGCGACGCCCTTCGCGTTTCGGCTCGATCTCTTGGAGCGAACGCGAGAGCCGCTATTCACAACCTAAGGTAGAGCTCTACGGCCTCTTTCGCACTCTCCGCGCTCTCCGGCTACATATCATCGGCGTCAGCAACCTCGTAGTCGAAATGGACGCAGTCTTCGTCCGTGGAATGCTCAACAACCCCAACATTCAGCCCAACGCCACCATCAATCGATGGATCACTGCCATCCTCCTCTTCGATTTCAAACTCGTCCACGTTCCCGCCGAAAGCACCACGGACCGGATGGCCTCTCAAGACGCGAACCCGTGGAAGGCAAGGATGCCGAAGAAGATGATCCAGAGGAATGGATCGACAAAACTCTCGGACTAGGAATCTGGGCCCACTCTATGACACAAACTTTCGACTTATGCGCCCTCTCTGTTCTCAGCACGACCACCGAAGATCTTGCCAGCCCACTCGTCAGCTTCCCCACTAGCAGCAAAACCCTCGACGCGGAAAGAGAGATCACGCAAATACGCCAGTACCTGAAGACTCTCAAGAAGCCTAGCGACCTCGGCGACAACGACTGGGCCAGGCTACTCAGGAGGGCGAAACGTTTCGTCTTAGTCGGCAAACAACTCTGGCGACGCAACAGGCTCGGGCAACACCAACTCTTCATTCCTCCCACTCAACGACCCACCATCCTCCACGAAGCGCACGACAGGCTCAGTCATAGAGGCATCTACTCCACACGACGCACCCTTCTCGATCGCTTCTGGTGGCCCTCCCTCGAGTACAACGTTCGCTGGTACATCAAGACTTGTCATGCTTGTCAACTTTGGCAGACCACCAAAATCCACATTCCCGCGCTCGTCCCTATGCCCGCCCCGCTCTTCCGCAAGGCCTACGTCGACACCATGCACATGCCCCTCGCCGGCGGCTTCTCGTACATCGTTCAAGCCCGCTGCTCTCTTACCGCCTGGCCCGAGTGGCGCGCCCTTCGTTCTGAGACTGGACAGACTCTCGGCTGTTTTCTCTTCGAGGAAATACTGTGCCGCTGGGGCGCAGTCGAGGAGATCGTCACTGACAACGGCTCGGCTTACATCGCAGCTCTGGACTGGCTGGCCAGCAAATACAACATCCGACACATTCGCATCTTGCCTTACAACTCTCAGGCAAACGGCATTGTCGAGCGTCAGCACCGGACCATTCACGAGTCCCTCTTCAAGACCTGCGAAGGCAATGTCTCAAAATGGCCCACCGTCGCGGTGCACATCTTCTGGGCCGACCGCGCTACCACCCGCTGCTCCACCGGACATTCCCCCTTCTACATGGCTCACGGCGTCGAGCCCCAGCTCCCTTTCAACATCACCACTGCCACATTCCTCATTCCTGACCTTACCACTCCTCTCTCCACCGTCGACCTCATCGCTATTCGCGCGCGTCAGCTCCAGACGCGTGACGACGACCTTGCGAAAATCCGAGACAACATCATTAAGAGTCGTCTCTCGGCTGCTATGGGTTTCGGGCGAAAATTCGCCCATAATATCAAGACCGACTCCTTTGGTCCAGGAGATCTGGTTTTGGTACGAAACTCTGTAGCCGAGAATACTCATGTTTGTAAAATCAAACCTCGGTATTTTGGACCCATGGTCATCATCAGGCGGAATCGCCACGGTGCTTACTCACTAGCGGAACTCGATGGCACCATCTCGAAACTTCACTTCGCCGCGTTTCGACTCATTCCTTACTTCTCGCGCAACCAGCTCTGTCATCCCGCTCGCTGACTTGCTAGACCCCCAAGACATCGCCGCGCTCAATAAAGAGGAGCCAGTGGAGGCCAGAATTTTTTTCGACAGTAGTGGGTATGTGAGTGAGGACACTCAAGATCTTTTTAACCCCCCGGGAGATGTAAGGGCGTCGCAGCCCTTGAGCGCGAATCCACCCATTATCGACCATTTCGGTCTTGTCAGCTCGGCACGTGACTTGACTGCCTATCGCGGATGATCACCAAACCGCCACCAACTCGTGTTCAACGCACCTTCCCTCCTCGCCTCGTTTCCCCCACTCTTCCAGCTCCCCACCATCTCGTCTCACTCCTCGTCACTCTTTTACTATGGCCTAATATGATTACATTTCCGTCACCGGTCGGCACCCACGAACATCCGCTTTTCCTCAAAAACGACTTCCCGCACGACATCGTCAAGGGGCCTGCCTCGGAAAACCTCTCCACCATTCTTCACTCCACCCATCCGTCACCTTTGCTGCCCTCATCACCCCGGGATCTTGGTGCATGTCTACACCCATGACCGTTGAACGGTCCAGAACGGCACTCTTTACCTCGGGCAAAGGCGCACCCCAACTTTCATTTTATTCTTCTACCTTTTTCTCACCCTCGTTCCTCAACATAGTGCGCCTTGTCGACGCCACCCGCATCGCCTCTTCGACCTCCCTCCTTCAACCAGTTAGACTCTTTGTCGCCATTCTCCTTCTTCCTTGTCACCATTCTCCTTCTTTGCTTTACTCCCCCGTTTCATCTCGACGCTTGCCCGAGTACAGTACACGCCGTCGACACCACTAGCGCCAGGGACCGTAAAACTTCACCTTAGCCTTACGACTGTCTGTCTGTCCGTCTTTCGTAGTCTCTCGCTATCCCTTGGACTCCTTTACTTTACTTTTCCCCACTTTGACCTACTCTCCCCCACAACTTTCGACTTAGCATTTGCGACGATGAGTTCCCTTACTTACAGGTACACGAGGTATATAAGGACTCGGAATCGCGCTCAGTAATAACATCCCTTTTTCCCTGCGTCTTTTGCGACTCTCATCTCTTTTCTCTTGCGTGACTAAGTATCGATTCGATGGGGCCGGTCTAAATCGAAGACACCCGCTCGACCGTAACAACTCATTGCGTCGCTTTTGCCCCCCTTTTTAGTGCTGACGCGTCGTAGATACGCGTGTCTCGAGCCTCGCTCGATAGTCTTGTTTACTCGCTCAGCACTTCGGAAGTCATCGACAACCAAGATTTGGGCACTCGTTCCCACTAAGGCTCAGCGACAACACCCTTCCTTTCCCCTTCTCTGTTTGGTCCCCTCCTCAGCCCGCTCTTACTCACTCATGCGCTTTCGAGCTCGTACAACGAAGCTACCACATTGGAGTATTCCAAGACGGACTGCCGAACCAGTTAGTAATTAATGCTGTCTGCTTCCAGCACCCTGTCAACTGGAGCAGTGGAAAGCGGCCGCCTGGTTACAGCAGGCTGAATACCTTGTTCTCAAGGACTGTCTCGGCAAGGGGAAGCCCCAGCGAAAGAAAGGCGGCCAAAGTCGAGAACAGTGGGTCCAAGCCCTCAAAGGAACCCGCGACCCTAACGCCATGGACGTTGGACGCACCCGAGCCTCCGTGGCCCTCACTGACGCTGACAAAGCCCAACTTCAAAAGGAGGGATGATGTTTTAGATGCCGCGCGCAGGGGCACATCTCGCGTAACTGTCCTCAAAAGAGCGTGCGAGTGGCTGCCACTACATCTGCCATGGCACCAACCTCCGTGTCCCCACGACCATCAGCCATGACTTCCGCGAGTCCAAGTTTACCAACTCCCGCCGTCTCTTCTTTCGCCATACAATCTAGTCGCGTACTATCGAATGAAGAGCAGGCGGATCTACAGATCGCAGCAATGAAGGCGCAAACCCAGGAGGTACGAGACCTCATGGTGGAAAAGCTATTTGGACAAGAGGATTTTCTCGACGCTTGAACCCGGCGGCCTGGGCTAGAGCATTAAATTTAAACGTGTACACTAGCAGATATCGATCCATGCGAATTCCAGTTCTCTTCAAATCTGCACACGCAACAGCCGAACGACAAGTCCTTATCGACTCAGGAGCTACCGACAATTTCATATGCTCCTCGCTTCTAAAATGACTCCAGATCGGGACAAGGGATGTTACGCACCCTATCCGCATTTGGAATGTGGATGGCACCCACAACCAAGACGGTGCAATCACACAGTATACGGACCTCACCGTACGAACAGGAAAAGAGGAGAGGACACTTCGCTTCCTGGTTACTAATCTGGGAAGGGACGAGGTGATCCTAGGATACCCTTGGTTTATGGCTTTTGAGCCCAAATCAAGTGGGGAGACGCGACACTGGATGAAGAGTTTCAGCCAGTCGTGGTCTCGAGCCTTCGCTGTCAGACGAAGCCATGCCTATGGAAGCTTCTATCCAGGCGTTGGAGACGTATGAACTTGACGAGGAAGCGTGGGAGCAGCTCATGGATGACGAGCGGGAGCCCCAAATCGCGTTTCTGCGGAAAACTACGACTGCCTCGGAGTTGGCGCAGCAGGAAGCAGCAAAGAAAAAAGAGCGAACGTTCGAAGAAATGATCCCCGAGGAATACAGACGCCATCACAAAATCTTTAACAAAGAAGCGTCGCATTGATTCCCCCCTTCTCGTCCCTGGGATCACGCTATAGACCTCCTCCCCAACGCCCCCGCCTCACTAGACTGCAAGGTTTACCCGCTCGCGCAAAACGAACAAGAGGCGTTGACTACCTTCCTCAACGAACAACTCGCTAAGGGATATATCCGCTCATCCAAGTCGCCCTACGCATCCCCCTTCTTCTTTATTAAGAAGAAGGACGGCAAACTCCGTCCCGTTCAAGACTATAGACGATTAAACGAACTCACAGTTCGTAACCGCTACCCACTCCCCCTGATCCCAGAGCTAGTCGATCGAATACGCGACGCGCGCCTGTATACAAAGCTTGACGTTAAATGGGGGTATAACAATGTACGAGTTAAAGAAGGGGACGAGTGGAAAGCTGCCTTTAAGACCAACCAAGGGCTGTACGAACCTCTCGTCATGTACTTTGGACTCACCAACTCCCCCTCCACGTTCCAAGCTATGATGGATGACACGTTCCGACCCCTAACCCTCACAAACAAAGTAATCGTCTATATGGACGACATCCTCATTGCTATGCCCCTCAACTACCCCCATCACCGCGCCATAGTACATGAAGTTCTCCGCTTATGCGAAGAACATGATCTCTACATCAAACCAGAAAAATGCGAATTCAAGGTACTCGAAGTCGAATATCTCGGATTAATCATAGGCCATGGCAACCTGCAGATGGACCCCGTTAAAGTACGGGGCATTCAAGAATGGCCAGCCCCGAGAAACCTTCGCGAAGTACGCGCGTTCCTCAGGTTCTGCAACTTTTACTGGCAATTCATCCGAGGTTTCTCCGCCCTCGCACGACCGCTACACGACTTAACCCGCAAAGACACCCCATGGCACTGGGGACAACGAGAGCAAGACGCATTCGACAATGTCAAACGTAGTATCCAGCGCGAACCTACCTTGATGTTCCCTGACCTCGCAAAACCATTTGAACTAGAGGTCGACGCATCCAACGTCGCCATCAGAGCTGTGCTTAGTCAACTCGGCCCAGATCAAAAGCTGCATCCCGTCGTGTTTCACTCCGAGTCTTTCAGCCAAGCAGAACGTAACTATGATATTTACGACAGAGAACTGTTGGCAGTGGTCAAAGCCCTACGAACATGGCGCACCTACCTTGTTGGCTCCCCCCACAAAATTATTATTCATACCGACCACACTAATCTCCAGTATTGGAAGGAGCCAAGGAAAATCAGCAGACGAGTTGCGTGTGAATTCCTGGAACTTTCGGAGTACGACTTCCTTCTAAAACATATCTCTGGAGTCAGAAACAGTTGTGCGGACGCCTTGTCACGAAGAGCAGACTACGCAGCACACGAAGAGGACAACAATGACATTATTGTCCTCCCTGCGGAACGCTTCCTTCGAGCGACGGAGATGTCTATGCATGATATGGACATCTGGACCCAGATATCGCAAAACCTTGACGAAAAGGACGTACTGCGATGGGTCGAGCCCCACAACCTGAAAAAGGTGGGGGGGCTGTGGTGGAAGAATGACACGTTAGTTGTCGTGGGCGACAACGACCTTAAACGGGGGGTAATTACCTTTTTCCACGATACACCTGCCATGGGACACCCGGGAATCGCAAACACTTACGAGTTATTACGACGCGACTACTGGTGGCCCAACATGCGCAAAGACGTAGAGGACTATGTCAAAGGATGCACGACATGCCAGGCAAACAAAATCAACCCTCACCGTCAGAAACCACACCTATTCCCCATCACCACAGACCCAAACGCAGAACCATTCGAGGTCGTTGCCATGGACTTCATCACTAAACTCCCTCCGTCAGACGGATATGACTCCATACTCACCATTACGGACCACGATTGCTCGAAGGCCTCAATCTTCATCCCATGCAATGAGTCGATTACAGCAGAAGGAGTGGCACGCCTCTACCTCCATCACATATACCCTCACTACGGTATCCCCCGGAAGATCATCACGGACCAAGATCCCCGCTTCACCTCCGCCTTCATGACCAATCTCTGTAAAGTTCTGGGCATCCGCCAGAACATATCCTCCGCCTACCACCCTCAAACCGATGGACAGTCAGAGCGAACAAACCAGTGGTTGGAGCAATACCTTCGACACTGGAGCAACGTGCAGCAGGACAATTGGGCGGAAGCTCTACCAGTCGCCCAATTTGCGCACAACGCCTGGCCGAATGTGACTACAAAAGAATCGCCCTTCTCGCTCATCATGGGATGGGAACCACGCACCATGTGGACGCCAAAACCCACATCATCCCCATCTGTCGAACAGCGTCTGGAAGACATGGTCATCAGACGGCAGCACGCGCAAGACTGTATCAAACATGCGCAAGAATTGATGGGGAGACGGGGTAAAACACAGTTCATCCCTTACCAAGAGGGCGCAATGGTCTGGTTGGAAGGCACAAACCTTCGCACCTTTTACCCCACTGCAAAACTTGCCCCAAAACGCCACAGCCCGTTCCGGGTGAAACAAGTTCTCTCAGACGTCTCGTATGAACTAGAACTTCCGAGCACGTGGAAGATACACCCAGTCTTCCATGCGAACCTCCTCACACCATATAAGGAGACGGAGCTACACAGTGCAAACTTCACACGCCCGCCTCCTGATCTGATTGATGGAGAAGAAGAATTCGAAGTGGAGCGCATTCTCCAGTCCCGATCACATGGACGAGGGCGCAAACTTCAATTCCTCGTTCAATGGAAGGGCTTCCCGATAAGTGACAGCACATGGGAACCCCTCGAAAATGTTCGACACGCACCTGACCTCATCGCCGACTTCTATCACCTAAATCCTACCGCCGAAGGGGCTGGACGAAAGATATAAGATGCACCGTCTCGGCATCACAACAACCTCACTCCTCTCCTGCTGCTCCACCATGACCACGACTCCAATCGTCTCTACCATTCAGACTCGCCGCCCAGTCGAGATCATTCTCGAAAATCTGACTGTACCTTCACAGGATCTTGGTGTCCCCTCCGCGCCAGAGGGTTGCACGCCGTACTCGGTCATTCCTGACTCGCCGCCACTCCCTGTCCTAGCACTCGCTACTGCAGCCATCGAGGCGGCAGCCGCAGAATCCACACCACCCATTGTCACCTCCGTTTCTGTCGATACACCTATCACCGTTCATGTACCAGCCACGCCCACTTACCCACCCGAAACTACTCACCCCCTCACACCACCACCACCATTGTCGCCCCCTGCCGTACTCGCCGCCCACATTCCTATCCCACCATTTCCCGCTGGGCTGGACCACACCTTCACGCCTATCCCTCAGACTCGGGTAGTCGAACCCGACCCCGCCCTCGCCCTCCTAGACGACAAAGAAGACGATAAGGAGAATGCCGACCCCGGCATCCCCTTCTTCCTCAACAACCCCATCTTCCCACAGTCTTCCCACTCGACATAGGCGAGGCGGGCTACCCTAAGCAAACGGCGCGATACATTTATTATCGTCACAACTATCAGGAGGTTGTTGGGACTATGGGCAAAGGCCACCCCTGTTATGCGTCGCAAGTGTTCCTCAACGAAGTCTACACTGGACAGCTAGCACAGTACCTCACCGACAACCAACTAAATATGTTCCATCCCCACGACCCCCGCGCCATCGTCTTGAACGAGGTACTCGTCGAGCTTCGCAACCCCGTCTCCACGCCAACATCTCCCGCCTCCGCGAATGCCTCACGCGTCATGACGCCATCCGCACTCACCAGTCGGACATCCGACGCCTGGAGACCGAGTTGACGAGAGACCAGTTCAACCTTGATATGGACTTCTCGTCTGTTCGGAAGCGCCTCCAGTACGCGCGAGCAATTCCCCTCATCGCGGACAAGTATGCCGAGCTTCACGCAAAGCCGGTGCGTTCACGCGACTCCCCAGAACCTATTCCTCTTGCGCCTCGCGCCGCTGGGCCCAGCGAGATGCCCCGCCTTCAGGGCGAAGGCGGCGGGTGTCGACACAAGTGCTTCCAGTGCAAGTCGACGGAACATCTCGTAGCGCAGTGCCTGGAGCGGCAAGCTCGAGAGCCATGCTAATGGTGCGGAAGTCGGGCTCATAGGCTCGACGTCTGCCTTATCCGTCAGCTCTCTCCCATGACCCCTGCACATGTAGATCCAGACTCCCGACCTCGGTGGTGCGGGAAGTGTCTGAGGTACGACGCCACACACGAGGAAATCAAATGTCCCATGTACGAGATGTGTTGGGACTGTGGAGAGCGAGGGCGCTTCATGTTCCTGCGTCGCCACACGTGTCCGCGTACCCCATCCCCTACTCCCGCTAACATCCCAGTTGAGGAGGACTGGGCTTACACCAGCGACTGAGTTGAAGTCGTGGCGACTTCGAGTCTGACGGGGGGGTAATGTTACGATTTTACCCATTGACTTGGTTGTACGATTACGATACGATCCGATGACTTGCGGTTCCTGACTCTTATCTCGTGCCTTGCGCCTCGGCGATAGGGTTGGTCGTTTTACGCTTCTTTTCACCCGCTGACTGTTTCTGAGACACGCGTGACCCCGCGAGATTCCCTTGTACCACATATGACTTCTCCTTTGTTTACACTTCGGGACTCTTGATTCATGATTGCGCCATATGTTTGTTCCTCACAAACATCCTGTACTAGTATATAAGTCACGCCCTACCTAGCCTGTACGGTAGACTTGACTTCTTGTGTAATACCACGTTGTCTTCGCCTCACGAACGACCCTCGACTCGCCTTTGCGCTTGAGTCCCTGCTTTCGCTCGCCAATTGCGCTTGAGCCTCGACTTCTACTATTGCCCTTGGTCCCAGGGAAACCAAGCGGTACTTGTGCATCACCGAACTGAGTCTTACTCAACTCGTGCTCTTCCGATCCCGTTGACTTAGCACAGTACACGTCGTACCTAACGCCCCCGTGGTGGCGTTACAGGAATACATGGCCATGACCGATGCGGCCAACCAAGCCGCTTGGTATCAGAGCTTCCTTTTGGAACTCGGGTACGAGGTCGACGACCCCATCCCACTACATGGTGACAACAAGGGTGCCATTGATTTGGCCTTGAACCCTGTCACTGGGAGGCGATCAAAGCACATTGCCATTAGGCATCATGTCATTAGGGAGTACATCAAAAAGAGGACCATCACTCTTATTAGAACCCCTACTCTGGAAATGGTTGCAGACGGCTTTACCAAGTCGCTTGCGCGCACCCTGCTCCAACAACACAATATAGACATGGGCTTGTGCTAATCCTAGATTGCTGATCATGGGGAGATGTTGATAAGTGACCCGCGTGCACTTAGCAGCTCGTATGGACGCGCAGATAACGGACTGCTTTAGATAAGATATATTGGACTTATATAGATTAGATTATTATGATCTTTACAATCTCGAACTTTCTTATCTATGACATCACTGTACAATGACATCATGGACTCCTCTGGACTCCTATTGTATTCCGTCCTTGTACTGATTCCTTTTGTTCTATCCTTATTGTGATGTCACTATGATATCATCAGTCTAGACTTTCATTGTTCTTTGTGCTTTTGTTCTCCTTCTGTACACTCCCTTGTGTCCCTCTGTAGAACAACACTCCTTGTATTTGTGTGACTCTGTGTTACTTCTATTGTACTAGTGTCACTCCCTGTAGCAGTATAAGTAGAGTACCATGTACGCTCTGGCACCACATGAGTTCTCATCTGTTGTGTGCCAGACACTCTCATCTGCTTTACTGCAAGTTTACTCTGTTGCTGCTTCAAGTCACCCTTCATATCTCACCACAGTCTCCTTTGTCACTGTGAGTATGATCTCTATGTGTACTGTTCATCACGTCCGGCGCGATCACGACGATTGGCTCGGTAGGGGGAGAATCTTGGGTCAACTCTAGGAAACGGTAGTTTCGAGAAGTGAGTACCTTACGCGTTTCCGCGTTGTAGTACTGAACGGCCTTCGGCCCATCTTCATACCCTACATAGGCCCTTCTTTGTGACTTAGGCAACATTTTGCGCTGTGTGGCCTGACCTTGTAGGAGCACCCATACCGGTGCACCAAATTCTCTGAGGTGGGTGACGTCTGGTCTCTTTCCAAACCATAGCTGATACGGAGTCGCCGCTTTTAGGGCTCTCGTATAGGAAAGGTTTCGGACATACGCTGCATGGGAGACAGCATATTCCCACAGGAATTCGGGCATTTCTTGTCCGCGCAGCATCGCACGGGCGAGCTCTACCAGCGTGTGGTTCGCGCGTTCGGCTATGCCATTCTGGGCAGGTGAGTAGGGTGCTGTCATCTGATTCTCTATGCCACGCTCACAGCACCATGTCCCCAAGGCCTCGTTTATGAATTCTTTCCCCCTGTCTGTGCACATCGCACGCGGGGGCTTGCATCAGGAAAACCTATGTTTTACTTGTTCACACTTTTCTATACTTTTCAATTCTTTTCAGAAAACAATTAGAAAAAGTAAGAAAAAGAAATCCCTCTTTCTTTTTTTTTTACTTGCTGAACTGCCAAAAAAAGTACAGGATAAGTAGAGTACCAAATGACCAAAAATGGACAAAATAAAATGACCAAAAATGGAAATATCGGACCAAACCTTATTTTTTGGTCCGAAAATTACCATATATGGTAATAAATCGGACCAAAATTTCAAAAATCGGACCAAAATCCAAAAATTTCCCTAGAAATATGCCTAAAAAGTATAAAAAGTACAGAAAAAGAAGAGGGGATGTCTTTTTGCAAGTAGTTGGTTCTTTTCTGAAAGGGTCCTTTATTCCCTTGCTGAAAGCGATAAAAGAATAGAAAGTACAAATAAGTAAAACATAGGTTTTCCTGATGCTTCCCATTCGCCTCAAGGTGCATTAGGTAATCCTTGACTCCCTGTGCCGCCTGATCCTTCCCTTTCAGGAAGTGCACAGTCATGTATCGTGACGCATCGTCGACAAATAGAAGAAAATATTGGTTTCCGTTGATGGAAAACCTGTCATACTTGCCCCAGAGATCCATGTGAGTGAGTTCACCAGGCGAAGTCACGTGGACTAATTTCTCGCTATAGGCATCTTCCGCTTGCTTTGCTTCGGTACACGCGACGCAATCGGGTTTAGGCGTTGCAGTGTCCACGTGGAGGCCATCAACAAGTCCATCGTCCAGTAGCTTTTGTAGCCCGGTGTAACTAACATGTCCAAATCTCCAGTGCCAGGTCTCCCAGCTTGGAAGCGTTTCGGAAGTAGTGAATGTAGCGGAAGCGATTGCCTGAGGCTTTTGGGTAGGACGAATGCTAACGTCCATCTTATACAGATTGTTATCTGCTAATTGCCCTACGGTGATCTGGTTTCCGCTCTTGGAGATCAGCATAAGCGTTCTGTGGCTGAATACGCAAGTCCTGCTGGTACAGTCCCATTGTCCCAGAGATATCAAATTATTCTTATTGGTCGGGATATGTAGGACGTTCTCGAGTCGCAAAAGGTAAATTTTGCTGTTTAATCGTGATTCGAGTTCGACTGTTCCTCGACCTTTTATAGGGACTTTGGTACCGCCGACGCCGATCACGGAAGCATGTTGTAGCGGCTCGTATTCCGCAAATGCGGTGCGCTCATTCGCAACATGTGAAGTCGTCGCGCTATCGGCAAGCCAGTCATACCAAATAGTGTGGGTGTCGATTGCTGCAACATCACTAGCGTCATAGTCTTCGAAGTTATAAACACTTGCCAAAATATTCTGACTCGCTCCGATCCTCTTTTATGATAAGCACGACTTGTTCGTCGTAAGTGGTGGTGTGCACTTCTTCAATCTTGGAGGTAAGCCCTCCTTTTGGTTTGCCACTGCCGCCGCTGCTACTCCTGCCTTCGCCATCGCCGACCCTCCTCTTCTTCCAACAGTTATCGGCAGTATGCGAGAACTTCCCACAGCTGGCGCACTTCGGCTTATTGAGGAAATGACAGTTCTGCATGTTGTGATTGTCTCTTCCACAATGGTCACAGTGCTTCCTCTTGCGCTTCCCACGCTGGCTGGACACTCCGCTGGAATTTTCAGACCGGGAGGCTCCCATGCGCTGAGTGAGGGTAGATTTGTTCCCGACGGCCTGGTTGATGCTGCCACTGCTAGCCTTGTGTGCTTGGCGTCGCTCGTTCTCCTCCTTTAGAATACCCATTAATTTCTGTGACCTCACCAGCTTTTTCGGGTCCACTTGTTCATCCCCAAACTTGCCTCTGACATATTGCTGTGTAAACGAGTCCCAAGAGCGTGGGAGTGCCCACGCGATGAGCATTTTGAAGTATTCATCGTCAAGCGGCATGCATGCATTGCACACCTGAATAAGGTGTTCCCACTGGCTCTTCAACTGGTTGAGAAGCTCAATGACGTTAGTATTCTCGTCGGAAACAATGTGATTCATAGCGTAGAGGATACTGAAATAACTGTTCAGCCCTTTTGTCTGATGCATGGCTTCTAGATTCGTCCAGATCTCTTGCGCCGTCTCACAACGGTGCATATGGACCATCTGCGACTCTGTTATATTATTCATGATGAGGACCTGGGCATAGCTGTTGTTGTCTTCCCAGGCTTCCACATTCCGAGGACTGGCAGGGCGTGGAAGCGACCCATCGACATACTGGCGTACGTGGCAACTGCGGAACATTCTCCACATCCTAGTATGCCAAGTCGCCCAGTTATCTTCGGTAAGCAGCTCAATCACTCGAGTCACTTGCAAATCGGGAGCCTTAGCCTCAGTAATGTAGAGTTCCTCCTCCTCCTCTGAGGAGGGGTCCACGAGCTGTGGTAGATCGTCCGAGTCCGCGGGTGTGTTACGTTTTCGCCTTCACCTGACCCTCGAACACCCCTCACGAAGACCCCGGACACCGTTGGACAACATATGCAAGTACGATTCGGCAAAGACGGTGCAACTACCACCAAGATTATGCACTGCATTCCCACTGCTAAGTCACATGACTCTGGTCACGTGATCATCCAAGCTAACAAAACATATGAAGTACGCACGTGATCTTAGCGCCCGCCCGTCACGTGACCCTGGCACGTGACCTGGCTAGACCTGCACCAGAAGGGCCCAGATGAGCTTGCGCCTGGACCGGCCTTGACTGCCTCATGTTCTGTGACTCGTACGCTCCCATTGATTGTGCCTTGATTCTGATACGATAGCGCATTCCCATTGGCTCCCTTACCCTGACTGTATGCCTCGTTCCCTTATCTCTGACTCATACCTTTGCGCCTTACTGCCATTGGTTGACTCTTATTTCTGACTCGTTGTGACTCATTCCTAGGATCCCCTTACTAGAGTTTCGGAGTTCCAAGCTGGGGTTCAAACCTCCTTGAACTTGTATAAGTAGATGGGCTTATGGTCGCTGAAGACCTAAGCTTGACTTCTTGGACTATACCACCCATTGTACCTGCCTTTACTTGGCTGTCTGCCAATAGAGTGCTGCTTGTGCCTTTGGTGCCTATCATCCTTGTTTGTCCTTAGCTGGTCTGTGCTGTTTGCCAGGCGTCCTCTCCCTTCTCCTCTCATCTCTCCTGTCGAAGTGTGCTGCCTGCCACTAAGACTTGTACCATCCTCATAACTTCGATGTAACGCCACCACTGGCGTTAGTCCGACTTGGACTGCGAAAGGGCGTTCACGACTTAGCGAAATATGTCTTCGAGGTCACGTGACTCGATAAGGGATACACGGCACTTTGCTAGGGCACGTGATCTATAGCCAGTACACGAGGGCAAGTCGTGCCACTCGGTAATCCGATGATCGATAAGACGACTTGCGTGACGAGGCAAGCGAATCACGCGTGAAAGAGACGAGAATGGAGTGGTGATTGAAGAAGACCAAGATGGCGTATCTTGGTCTTATCGAGCCACTATTTATACATATGGGGGACACTTTAAAGCTCCCTTTGAAACCGTACTACTAGTAGCGTAAGTAGCTCGAACCCTACTATCGCTGTCCTAGGAATGAGTCATGCCACATCGGCATGTGATACTACTGTCCGCTGACTGATCCTCTAAGTCCATGACACATTACTACTTACTAAGGGGTCATCACCGTATAGTAAGCGTCCACTTCAACGAACCGTGACATTCGAGCTGTCTGCCGAAGCCGCCCTCCAATACATCACTTTTCTTCTTGCTCATTTTTACGATCACCCGGATCGTTCCACGAGACTGGACTAAGGTCTGTGCGACCTTACAACGTTTACCGTCCGAGGGACACTTCCTTGCGCTCGAGCAAGGGTCTGGGGAACCGGGCCGGCCGCTGACTAAGCGACGGAACGTCGGACTTGAGGGAGACAAGAGAGAGAAACTGGGGAGTGGGCTATATTCGAGAACAAGACTGAAACAAGGTATCTACAACTATTCAGTACATCTTTTATACCTTGCATCCAGCAGTCCTACATAAGCAGATCGCGACATACAACAGCAGACGGAAACACAGAGAAACTGATGGAACATCAGATAAGCTGATGTCCAGATATAAACCATGTCTGAAACACAGAACAAGACAGCAGAACATCAGATAAGCTGATGCCTAGATATAACCGAGTCTGAAACACAAGTGAAACACAGAAGGACATCTGATAAGCCGATGTCTGAGATGATCGAGAATCTGAATCTGGAACCAAAACCGTGGCGTGGCACGTGATCGTGACACTCATATCCTCTGGGCAACCTTGTTACGACTTACTTGCGAACTGATCACCGTCCGAGTACGTAACTTCGACATCTCTCGTGATCGTTAGGTCGTCTCCCGTCCCTAGAGCCTCCCTACAAGACGCTGCTAGAAGAACGTCCGGTGGAACGTTACAGGGTGGATATGGAGGCATAGTATAGGGGTTTATTGTTTTTCACGCAGGGAATTATGATAAAGATGATTATTGAACTGTATATTTTCCTGGCCTGAGGTTTTTAAGCTATGGGGCCAGGGCCCATAACCTCTAGAAATGTATTATGGGAAAGGCACCCGAAGGGGATGAGCAAGGGGATGAGCATCCTCGGTAGGGAGCTCTACCCCTATTCAATAGACCTGGCGTAGTCTTTACATGTTAGGTAAGCTACTTCACGTGCGGTCATAATCTCGGAATAGTCCGAAAGCTCGATCTCAATCTTACTCAGCTGGTTAGTGCCGACTGGTATCCCTACAGAGAAGGTGGGTGGTCGCCAGTGACTGGATGAGACGGTGATGTGGCAACATGAGGTAGCTTTGTCAGCTACCACCCCGCGACGCGTATAAGGTGTAGTAACTGTGTGGTACAGCAGCCTGGCTGCATCTGCACGCAGTCTTAGTAGTTCCAGACCAACGCATCCCAAATCCGATGTGCATTCGTGTAACATTTCGCACCGTGCAGATGTCCACTGACCATTACAGCACTCCCAGACAGAGGGTGAGCCCACGTTCCACGCAAGGTGCCGATGGAGAAAGCAGATAACTATTCCATAACCCAATTTCGTAAAATAACCCATTTCCAAATAATGTTTTCCTTCTCTTAATTATGAACCCCGCTCTTACGTTTCGGAAGTCCGCTTGTGTATTCGAAATGACGGGTATCTATCGATATGGAACCTGCTGTACGAGCGACGGATAAAGGTACACTAACTTAGGTAGGTCTGATGATAAGTACAGTCGTATACGCACGTGCAGTTGAGCGCTTGAGCTGTTTTCTGTCCACTACAGTACAACATGCCTGGAACCACCAACTCCCGTCAACTCTCTGATGACACGGGGTAGTCGACCTCGACTTGTGGCCGTCACGGTTGGCGTTTCTCTCAAAAATTCCAACCTCTCTCATCGCTTTTGATTACACCAATTCCGAGTCACCAGAAGCAGTCAGCTCGACAACATCTCCCTCAATCGACCTCTCAACGACACACAACCAAGCCTGCCTCTCAAATGAAGTAATCACCCAATTATCTTTGCTTGGGTCTAGCTCAGAACTCCAAAAGGATAGGTGCCTACCTGCCCGATCTTAGGGCCAGTAGCGCGGAAAGAGAGCGCACCATCCTCTCCATCTTACTCGCCAACCTGGCCCCTGATCCGCTCCGCCCAGTCCCCACCGCGTGACTCCCATCACGAAGATGCGACGATGGAGCCCAGACTCTCGTCGCTCACGTAGCTAATGGCTTCCGTCGCGATGCGCGATGCGCCACTCGCTGCGTCGGAGCCGGCATCTTCCAGGAGCGGCAAGACGAAGGAGCAGCTGTAGCAGCTCTACGTCCGTTTTGCTCGGGACGATCCGGTTGGGTGCCACAGCCAGCCGGTCGAGGAGGACGGGCGCGAGAGCAGGTGATTCGGTTCGCGCTCAACGAGATCGGTACGTGCCTTCCGCCCCCTTCTCGTTCGGATTCTCGGAAAAGTAGACCTGGTGCCGCACGAGGATGGACATGCCTGGCTGAAGCTTCTTCGCCCCATGACCCTAACGTTACGCTCCCGCACCCCTGCCTGGTACCAGTACGAATCACCTTTGGCACTGTTAGACCAGCTTATGGTGGTGCAGTAGGGTATCCTCTCTCGATGTGATCTACCTATCTTCCACCAGAAATGCCAGTGCGTGTACATGTGTATTTTTTCATGATACCTACTCATTATAAGATTTTGTCGTGAATTCAATTATTCTTGGCCAATAGTGCGGCTCTTCTCAGACAGAAGAGGAGCGAAACGCGTGATTGGGAAGAGTTTAGACAAGCTGATGAGTTGCTGAGTGCGTATCGTGAGTTATGTAAGTTACACGGTGGGAGTAACGTAATGTATATGGGCTTTACGAGGGAACTACAGTACAGTATAGACAGCTAACTTATAATGCGAGGATATCGGGTAGCGCTCGTGCAATGATCAAATGAAGAGAGGCTGTCCGGATGGAGACCCGTACCTTCTCTTCAAAGCAAGATCAAGTCGTAATGAGCATGATTATCGAATGAGAAAGATATCCACACAAAGAAAACATCCAAAGGGAGAAGTTAAACGAGCGTACATGAGCAGTTCAGGTGTACCCACTCTCCTCGCTCCAGTTCCCACTGAGCGCCCAAACGAAACAGCAATCCTGACCCCAGCGGTGGGCGTGTCCACAGCGCGAGACGCGACTGGCCTTCTTCCGCATTAAGAGCCCCGGACGGCAGAGAAGTCTACAGGTGGAGCATACGAAGCGCCTGCGCGTTTGGCAATGGCGATCCGACTTGCTTGTACAGCGCTTGAAGCGAGACCCAGTACTGATCAGTCAGAGAAACAGCCAAGGGAGGCAACCGACGCGTACCTCATCTGCAGTGCCTTCGAGAGACAAGTCGAGTACAGTGCCTCCAGCACTGCGCTCGTATTCGCCAGCGCGCCTAATAACCACCCGCACGTACGCACGTCCACGTCGGACGCGAGAACGAGCACGAGTTCCTTCAGTGAGCAACCGAGCATGCCGAACAGCGCCGCGGTTCGCAGGCCGTTGTACAGCGTGCTCGCGATCCGTAGCGTCATGCGCCGCAGGTGATGGCTAGGAGCAAGTGCAGCCACGAGGCCAGGGTTACTTGTCGAGCACCACAAGGCGGGTGGGACGTCATGCGCTGCAGGAGGCACGCCGACGAAATGGGGCAGCGCGAGGTGGGCAAGACGCGCGCGGGCTGGCGCCGCGAAAAAAAAGTCGTCAAAGAATGCGTAGGGAAGCGAGTCGGAGAGTAACGTGAGATGCGAGAGCGTACCCGGTGCTGCGGAGAGCAGCTCTGCATCGAAGGCCGGAAGCGTCAGCGCCGAGAGCGCGCGCATAGAGCGGAGCGCTAACGCTAGCGCAAGCACGAAGGGTGGGCCGTGCGCGGGCGGGTTGGCGCGGAGCGTCAGCGTCGTCACGAGCGCCGCGAGATGGACAGCTCGAGTATATGATAGAGAGCGAGTTGCGCGGCGGCGCTGAAGCGCTTCGGGATGCGGGCGATAATGGGCAGCCGGGAACGCGGGACACCAAGACGAGCGAGATGGACCGGAGGGCTCTGGTGCGCCTGCTGTTAGGCGAGCCGTGAGCTGCGCGGCTCGAATGCATGCGGGGTAGACACGATGATGCGCTGCGGTGGTGCTGGTGCTGGTGCGGCATCGGTCGGGGAGTGCAGGAACGCGGGTGAGCTAAGTGTGCCAGCGCGGGCGGTATGCATTTGGAAGGAGGATGGGCGCTGGGCTGAATGATGTGTGTTGGTACGCTCGGGAATATCTCGGACATGCGCGGGAAGGAGGGTGAGACGGGCGATTTGGTGCAGGTCGTGTCGAGCTCGGAGATACTGAATGCCGGAATGTCGCCCATAATGCACGACGCTGGGAGGACGGGCATCTGGAGACGGAGGTGATGAGAGCGGCTTAGAGCCCGTCCGGTGCACGGTTTGTCGCGCCCGGCATCAGCCAAAAAAAAAACATTGTTTTTTATTTGTTGGTCCCGGAAACGTGACCGTTCGGTGCAGTTGGTCGCACCTGACCGTGGCCGAGGTCGCGCCCGACCACCCTGCCAAAAATAAAAACGGGTATGGACCCGTTTTTATTCGTTGTCGCGGTCGACTGGCTTTGCCTACCATACATTATATAATGAAATCGCGCTTATGTCATCACTAAACACACGTCCAAAGAGCATAGGATATGGGGTGTAAAGTGGCAAATGCAATCATGCGGGCCTCCTTGTGGCGCGAGATCTTGTGAGTGTGTTTGGGGTGGTCGCAGATGTGTCCCTGTCCAATCTCTAAGGCCGCGCGCAAGTGCAGTGAGGTCGGGAACGCAAACAGTGGGCCACACACAGTGTAGCTTGGAACAGGTGTCAAGGGTCATGCACGCTTCTGCAACACATGAAAATTCGCAAGAGTTCTATTTGTGGTCAGGAAAGCGTTGGGTTCAAGCCGCTAAGGTCGCGTACGAGTGCAGCACGTTGGGGAATGCAATGGAACTACACTGAGGTCACTGGCTTCACCTCGACCCAAATACATAAATCCATTGCCTATCGCGACCGAGTATTTACGTTCGGCGGTCCGACTAGATATTTTTATTGCCGGAGCTGACCGATTTCTCCCACTCGTCAGACTGAGGTCGCGAGCGGCCATTTCCGAGGAGCGATTTTGCACCGGACGGGCTCTAAGAGAACGGGACCATGGGACACCGGAGATGTGGGAAATAGCTTGGAGGGGCGTCCTCGACCCCTACGGAAATATAACACGGAAGCAATGTTCGACATTCGTCGGCGCAGGGATATCGAGATGGAGGATGGTGAGTTGATGAGACTAGGGGTGTCCTTGATGTCGAGATTTTGAGACTGCTTGAACCTACGCACGAAGGACGGCGTGGTGCGAGGAGGGTGTCGTACGGGGAGAAAGGGAACAGACAGGCTAGAAGCAACGCCGGCCGAGTGGAATGTGAATGAGCATTTCGAAGATGGTGATGTGCAATTTACTGTATCGTCGATCTTGGTCCTTCGATTCTGATTCCGTCCACGTCTTGACGATCGAACAGCCCTCCCTCCCGCCGGATTGACGATCTTCGCGTCCCACCTTTGACCAAGACACTCCCGGGTTCGGCGAAGTGAAATGTTGAGTTTGCGCTCTCTTCACACGGCGCTTGGCATGAGGCGGGTTGTACTGGGACCACAGCAACCCTTATTTTGATGGACGGTCAATCTAGCACCGGTGTGGGTCCTAACATAGCTGTGCAAAATTAATTAGCATTCGACAGTGAGGGAAAAGACGGCTAATGACACGAACATGTCGAGGTTCCAACGAATAGGGATGCTTTTGTTCGACTTATGTGTGACACTGGCATCGTCCTTGAAAACGAGCTCAGGTCGGACGTAGGGCGTCTCTTGATGACATCTCTGCGCAGCTATATCAATTCTGCTCAGAGACAATGGTAGGCCCTATATACGTTTCAATAAATATCTCTGTTCGTGAATCGGTCAGACTATGGTCAAGTGGAAGCTGCTTGACAGCCTTGACTAACTGATCTTGATCGTCCATATCAGTTGCAGATCGTGAGTTCGATTTTATCCCAGGATATGGGAAATTTGGTTTGTTGAGCTCGGGTATTGTGTGAAGAACTCTGATGAAGCAAAGACGCACGAGCGACGGAAAGACTCGGGAAGGTCATCGTGGCACCACCTAGCCTGGAACTGCCAACTCCCTTCTCTTGTCTTCAACTCTCCGATGACACGTACTCGACTACGCCGTTTGGCCCGACTTGTGGCTCCCAAATACCCCTTCGGCTAACGCTCCGACCTTTCTCACGTCCCTCTCATTTACCCTGGGAAGGAACAGTCAGCTCGACAGCACCTTCCCAAAGTAAACCAAGCGTACCCCCAAGTGAAGTATACGCCCGATTTTTGTCGCGCGAGACAATGCAGCTAACCTTGTGTTGGCGCAGAACTCAAAAACGATACAGGCACGGCGCACCTGCCTCATCACAAAGTCCGCAACGCTGATGCTCCATACGCCTGCCGTCCAACTCCGTCCAACTTACTCGCCGACCTGGACATCGACCCGTCCCACCTAGTCTTCGCCGCACGACCCACGGCACGAAGACGCGATGATGACGTCTTTCCCGACGCTTTCGTCTCTCGCGCAGCTGACATCGTCCGCCGCCATGCACGCACGACATCCTGTCTGCTGTGTCGGGCTCGGAGAAAGCCTCTGTCAGGGGCGGCAATATGAAAGAGCACTACATCCGCACGCTGCCCAAGGTCGTCGACGGGGTCGACGTTTTGCTGCTCATGACCCAGTCGGAGCCACAACCAGCTGGCCGGGGAGGAAGTGCGCAGGTTTGAGGTGGAGGATAAGCGGCTTGTGTTTGTGCCCAACATTATCGGTGCGTAGTCGTCTGTCTCCGTCCCTCTACTGCACTCTCAAAAATTATCGGATAGATAGACTCGGTGCCACGTGAGAGTGCTTAGGCATGCGCTGTAGCACCTCCGCCCCGACGATGGCCTTCCGCTCCGTGGGCTCGCACCAGCGCATTACCCTCTTCCTTAGCACTGCACTTGCGTTCTCCTTCTCCTTCATACAACCGAGCGTCATTGTTGAGCGTCGTCGACTCCCGAGCGTCGGCAAAGCCAGTTCAATCGACACCCCCAAGCGTGTAAGGTGGGCCGCTTTCTTTTTTCGTGCCCACTCGATAGTGACCATCGCTAAGACACACACAGGAAGGTGCTTTCCGTGGCATGTCAGCCGGCGGGACTTATGAAGTAGTCACGATGTGTTCGACTCGAGCGTATGCTACGGATAGTCGACTCTCGATGTCATCTTTGTGAACGACGAGGGAATGCAGGGACAAAACATGGTCTTGGACTCCTGCGTAACGTGGCCAAACCAAAGGGTGTCGACAACCCCACGTCCGACGATACGTTCTGTGCTCTTCCTCCCATCTCGGCTCCACTCCAACACTTCTCCCCCGCATGTCACGGATATCCTCCCTCCCCTAGACACAAAGTCGGTCTCCTTCCGGACCTCCTTTCTTTCCTCATTAGCTTACTCTCGCCTCATTATCTCCACGAGGGTTGAATCTTGATCATTTACAGTCAAACCCCCTTGTGTATGGGTACTGGAGACTAGGCAATGATATGAACTCAGAGTTGCGGCCCGAAAGCGGAGGGTGCGGCGTTGACGTCAATGGAGTCGTGCAAGCACAGGAGCTGAAGTCAAAACGGTATCGTCAATGCATATTCGTGGTCCCGAGAGAATACTAACTAGGCAAGGTAGAGGTAACCGTATAAAGGCAAGAGACGTTAGTTTGGGAAACGAGATCAAACGCAAGACGAAAAAGACGCGGTGGTGAGGGACGACGGAGACGAGGCATAAGAATCAATGGGCTTATCGGTAAGCACCGTATGTGTCAATGGAGGGGTATTGTACGGGGACCGGGCAGATGCACTTAGCAGTAAAAAGTCAGGAAATAAAGAAATGTTCATCGCGTTTGCGTCTTCGCTGTCGACAGCGAGTGCACAATCATGAAACCATTGGCGAAGTGGACAAAGGCTGTGATGACGCAACAGGCACGGGACAAGGAGGGCCAAAGCGGGGGTGAGTAGTTCAGTTCATGTTCGTGCTCAACAAGACCGCCTGGATGCCTTCCATCTGCGTACTGCCGTCTCGGATAGACCTAAGTTAGTCAAGGACCTGATTCTGCGTGGGAATTCCCACGCATGGCTGAAGCACCTCCGCACCATGACCCAAACACTACGCAACTCTAGGTTCGTATGCGTCTAATCACCGACTCTAGTGGTATCCTGATCCACTCGAGCGACGCTGTCAATGTGTAGCGCGACATACTGTTACTTTTCGGGCCAGCTCCGAACGATGATGGCCAAGATGATGGCAACTGGATCAGGTTGCAGTTTAGCTGCAGTACAGTCTCGATATGATCTAGTATCTCCTACGACCACCGGAGACACCCGTGTGCGTATGTGTGTCATTTTCTGATACCTACTCGCAGTAAGATTTTGTCGTCGATTCGATTTACTGCACCTGACCAATCTTCTGAGACAGAAGAGGAGCGAAGCGCATGATTCGGGAGAGTTTATGGGGCGCTGAGCTCGTGTAGTAACATGATGTATACGAGTTTTACGACGGAACTACCGCAGACAGGTGTAATGCGAGAGGGTATCGGGTAGCAACCTTACAGCCTGAGGGATCAACAAAAAATTGAAAGGAGAGTGTGGCCATCTGGATGGCAGCAGCATGAGAATACCGGCCCCCTTCTCTACAAACAGGTTTCAATGTGTGACGAGAGAGATAAAAACATATGTGTGCGAAGAAAACAAAAAGGGAAGAATAACGAACTCAAGTGGCCCGCGCGCACCCTGGGTCTGTGAGCGCCCAGAGGAAACACGGCACGGCGTGATGCCGACCCCAGTGGAGGCTATGTCCACAGTACGAGGAACAACAGCCCTTCTACCACCTTGGAAACCTCAATTGCCAGAGTAGCCCGCAGGCGGAGAGTCTGCACGTTTAGCAACTGCTGCTTCAAGTTGTGCAGCGCTTGCGGCGAGAGCTATCCAAGGGCGGCGCCGTACCTGGATATACATAACCGTCGGTCATCGTAATCGTGAACACTAGAGTCCAAACCGTATCGCATGCAATCTGCCTCGCAATTGCATTTCTCCACACTTGCATCGAATGAATACGGAATACCTGTAAAAATCCGAGTTCCTCTGTGCTCGAATTCCGCGAGTCGTGAAAAACGTGGCCCGGATGATCGGAGAACACAAGCTCGTCGTCGATGCTGTGCTCGCATCGCTGGCTCTATGTTTAGAACCAAAGAAAGGTAAGATCTTCACTAAAATCCGTGGGGGGTTTAACCTAGTTGGCAGTAAGATCAGACTCGCAGACAAAGGGCTCAGGCCGCGTACCTTCTCCCTTCTCCAAGAATATATATATCTGGTAAATAATGGGGCGTCACTCTTTGCCTTTCCTGCGCTTTCCTTCCGGACTTGCAACTGGACCGGCTGGACCCCTGGAGTTCGACGACAGAGTCGTTGTGTGAGTGACGCAACAACCCCCTCGTCGACAGTGTGATAGAAGCAAGAGTTCAAGTGGTTGATCCGATTTGATCCCGTCGAGGGCCCACATGATCCCTTCCTTATTTGACCTGGCTCAGGTGATCGGAGTCAGATCTTATCTCGGGCATAAGTGTTCACACCGACGGACTGTGGCTTTCCTTGAGATATCATCGCTCCACTGAGATTAGACCTACCAATGAATAGAACGATGACAGAAGGAAGCCGTGAGAGACTTGTACGTGAAAATTCCGGCATCGCCCATGTCAGGCTCACCCATGTCAGGCTCATAACCAAAACGCACAACCGACGTCAATCTGTCTCCATCTCCCTACTTTTTTCAAGTTTTTGGGTAAATGGAGCAGATGTACAAGCTACGGAATCCTGTAGTTGCTGAAGCTGAAGACGCAAAAGGGCCGTGAGAGGCTCTAGAGTGGACACATTGTACCGCCTCATAGCCATGACCAGGCTGACGAGGGAGCGTGGGAGAGCCGTTATCTATTCTTCCACAGTCTCTCGTTCAAGACGACATCCTGACACCGCCAGTTCGTATCTCTCATCCTCAAAGACCTCAACACCCGATGGAATGGTAGTCGACTACGCCGTTAAAGTTTGGCTCGATCTGTGACCACTGGCATTCTTCTCAAATATCCTGGGGCTGAAGCGCTGACGCCCCAACCTTTCTCGCATGCCTCTTGTTCATATCAATTTACCATGGGGAATTCGGCAGCACCATCCTCAAGTGACCTTATAACCCTCTCAACGGACTCAAAAAAAAGCCAAGTCCTGGCCCTCAGATGGAGTACGCATCAGATTTTCGTCGCGCATGACATTGCGGCTAACATCGCGGAGGATCGCAACTCAAAAGTATTTCAGGTACGCTCTATCTCAAAGTTCGCGGTGCACCAAAGCAGCGCAAGCGCTCCATACGTCTGCTGTCCGTCGCCTTCCATCAGTACTTACCTGAATACTTCCCTTGCCAGCCTGGCCACTGATCCGTTCCACTCAGTTTCAGCCGCACGACTCACTGCACCAAGGCGTAAAGATGGCGAGTAGCCGACGTAGCTATTCACGTCCCATTCGCTATATCGGAGCAGGGCATCTGCCAGGAACGGCAAGACGAAGGAACAGCTGTAGCCTCAAACCCGCACGAGCCTGCCGCCGTATTGCTCGTGCTTGACGCACACGACCTGGTTGGGTACCGCGGCCAGCTGGTCTGGGAAGTGTTCTGGTGTGAGGCGGAGGAGGGCAAGGGTTCGGTTCGTGATCATGCAACAAGATCGGTACGTGCCTATGCTCTATCCACTCTTACTGTTCCGGCTGGTCCTAAACGACTGTGAACTTGTAAGGTCTCGATGTGATTCATCTCCCACCATCACCGGGAACACCAGTTTGTGTACATTCCTCCCGCTCGAGTTTCCAGTGCGCCCCCGAAGGAAAAACGATGCAGCGTGATGCCGATCTTAGCGGATCCAACCTCCACAGCGCGAGACGTGACGGGCTTTCTTCCGCCTTGGCAACCTCGATCGCCAGTGTGGCCTGCAGGCGAAGTGTGGGAAGCGCCTGCACGTTCGACAACAGCGAGCCGAGCTTGTACTGCACTTGCAGCGAGACCTAGAGTACAGTACCCACCACTTAGTGCCAGAGCTAGGGCGGGTAGCCACCATGTACCTCATTTGAAAAGACAGCTCGAGAAGCTAGAGCCCCACGCCTGTCTTTCCTAGTGCGCCTAACTTAACAACCGCCCGCGCGTGCGCGACATCCACATTAGGCGCGAATACGAGTATGAGCACCTTCAGTGTTCCACCAAGCGCGCAAAACGGCGCGAAAGTCGTCGTACGCCGTATTGGCGACGCGTAGCGCAGCGCTGTGCAGCGGACGGCCGGAAGCAAGCGCAGCCGCAAGGCCGGAGTGCTGTCGAGGACGGCCAGGCGAGACGCGCCAGTGGGTGGCATGCCGACGAAATGGGGCAATGCGAGATGCGTGAGACGCGCACGCACAGTTACGGTGAGAAAGTCGTCGAGGAATGCGTCAACAACATGAAGTATGTGGGCGTTCCTGGCGCTGCGGCGAGTAGCTCCGCGTCGGAGGCAGGCAGTGTCGGCGCTGACAGCGCGCGCATCGAGCGGAGCGTCGGCTGCCGTCGGCCTCAGAATTTCAGATCTGTGACTGCAATGAGAACCGGCGGGTGTTTTCGAAACATTTGACTAAGAGCAGGTAGTAAGCCAGTTGCAGTCTATCCTGTAAGTGGTGGCCCGACACCAAATATAAGCTCGGTGACATTATCACAAGACGAGACAATGACAAACCCACAATAAGGATTGAGGTTTTCATGCCATTATTGTTCTGGAAGGGCTTGGAGCAGCTGGGGTGGGTACTGGAACGACCACTCGTGATGGAGCCGGGATGTAGCTGGCCTGATGAAGCCCTGCACGGATTATCCCTGTACTCGCAGCTGACTCTAAGCCTTGCCTTATTCATTTCTGTCTCAGGGCACACGACCAGATGCCAGTGACGGTGAGGTATTCCATCAACCGACCTTTCCGAAACCACAATGGTCCACGCAGGAAACGACCGGAGTTGGCAAGGAAATCCGACTGCATGAGGATTCCGATTTGGCGAAAGCTGTATTCCAGACCGCAGGTCATTGAGGCTAGGCCCGTTCAGCTGGGTTAACTAGGCCAAATGCAGCTAAGAAAGTAAGGTCACGCACATAGTCCTTACGATGCAGTGCCTTGTGTTCTCGAGTGGGATGCACTTGAGGCTGTAGCCACCAAAGGTGGTGGCGCAGCACAGTTCAGTACCCGCAGGGAGAATTGCAAAACCGATAGGAAGCCACGACATTTCTGATGATGCCTAGAAAGTATTGATGGCGGCGAGGGCCGCAGCTATTGACAGAAGAAAAGGCTGATTCAAATGAGGCTCATAGTAGACAATGGTAGCGATTCTCGTGCTGACTCGGACGATGGAGAGTCGCTCAGCGATGGAATTAGGACATGTTGAAGGGAAGAAATTATGGTAGTGCTTCCCATGTCAGTAAGGGGAGGATTCGGGGCGGAAACATGGACCAGTGGCGCCTCGTCTCTTTGGACCTGTTTGGATGAACTCCCAATGGGCAAGCAAACTACATTAGGCACTTTAGAGTGGCAACTCATCTCGAGAAGCCTTGAGTCGGGTGTATATGTATGCGGAGGTAACAAGGCACCGTCAGCCAAAGCGGGGCTTAGGCCATGCCATCAGTCTCCTTCTGGTCAACACTTGAAACTCGCACGCTTGTGTCTTCAGTTCAAGTTGGTCTCGTATGATTGTCTGTCTCCACCCAAAGTATGCATAGAACTCCTGAGCCGGATCCACATATCCGCGCGGCGTCTGCCTGTTAGGGCAAAGGGCAATGACTTTGTGCAGAGGGGCACTCGGGCAGTCAGAACCGACATGGTACATCCGTCTGCCACCCGTCTCCGAGGATAAGTGTCAGTACAGTACACCCAGAGGTGGACAAGGCCAGGCAGTCAGTAGCGGTTTCGAGCCTGCGAAAGTTCTCGTCAGGGGCTACCGCTACCCCGACCGCGGCGCCTTCCGAGACCATTTAGGAAGCCTACCAGACCTACCAGGGGAGTTGGCCAGCATAGAACGGCGCGGCGCGACCCCTGGTGGACTGGTTGCAAATTGGGTGAGCATGAGTGGGGAGGAGGGAGGCTTCCTGCTCAACATATATAGACAGTCAGCCAGCCAGCACGGCATTGGCACTGCGCTCCCACACGCACTCCGGGCAGCCAAAAAGGGCAACCCCTTTCGGGGCCCCAGCTGCTCTTTTTCGACCCCATGTGGTCAGCAAGGTCATATTGCTGTGGGACCCCTCTGCCATCCGAAGATAGCGGCAAAGTCACATTGTCCTCATCATGCGTCACGTTGTACGGAGCCGAGTCAGTGTGAGTTCGTAGGTGGAGGGGATCCCGCAGGGGTTACAGAGAGGAGGGCCGAGTCCGGAGGGTTCGCGACGGCGAGAGCTGGTGTGAACACGAACTGACCAGGGCGAGATCGGGTGCAAACGGCGATGGCGAGGACGGAAGCGGGAGCGAGAGCGGAAACGAGAGACGAGAGACGACAAGAGGCGATGTCCTTCGAGTGCCCGCGGCAGGGCCTGACTGCCGGGACGAACGCGCAGTGAGAGAAAGGGAGAACACAAGATGATATTTCCGAGTCAGACAGAGCGGTTTAAATACAAACGAGAACTGTAGCTACCCAGATGAGTAGCTAGGAATGAATAGGAAGGTAAGGGAGAGGTGGCATAGGGGAGGCGAACAACGAAACGTGGAGACGACCGAGTCAAAGGGAGATGGGTGCGAACACGAGAAACCAAAACGGAGAGTCCTCCCCTCCTCCTCCTCCTCCTCTTCCTCCGGGCACGATGATCCACGCGGCCTCTAATGGCGTCTTGAGACTGGGTGAGTTGCGACCTTGACATCTTGAAAGGAACAGGCGAGATTGGGCAATGTGACGAGAGACAGGGAGGGCTGGACAAAGGCGACACGAGGCGCGGGGACACGCGGCCTGTGTTCGAGTGCTTACGAGCCGTTTGCGAGGCGATCGGCGTCGGCGTCCATGGTTACATGAGGTGAGGGCAAGCGATGACGAAAAAGCAACGAGCGGGAGAGAGAGAGTGTGTGTGTGTGTACACACGAGGCGAGAGGGAGAGAGGGAATGCGATTGGGGAGCGATAGTGAGGGGCGACGCCGTGAGAACGCGAGACCGGAATGGCAGCTGAGCTCAGCTGAGGCACGCGAAGCCGGACCGAGACGGAAAAGACTGAAAATAGACGATTTCGGGGCCAGAGCCCGAGCTAACCTCACAACGTGTCCACTGTTCTTATCCGTCCCGCCTTTCCGACCCCAACTCCCAGTCTGAAGACCAAGCATCCACGTGAGAGCACGCTATCTTAATAACATTACCGTCGTCATGGTCTGGTTAAGTAGATGAATGGACATGGAAGTGATCTAGGACATCAGGTTCAGTCGTACAGATCATATATGGCTCGATAAGTACGATTCCTGGACCATTCGGCAGTAGATGCACTTATTCTTCCTTATCAACCACACTAAGAAAATAAAATTGCACGGGAATATTGATTCCCATAACAGTGTAAACCAACGATCGTTTCTACATTTTGACCGAAGACTGAAACGGAACTAAAAGTTGACGAGATATCTTCCTAACAGATGCAAGAACAAACGAACCAGATGAATAGCCATAATAAAGCCCGCAAACGACTCATCAGAGTGCTCTTGAGAAGGTGCAGTAAGGTGTTGTCGGATCTTCCAGTCAATATCTCCTGCCCGATAGTCAACCTCCGCTTGGGTCAAAGCTGACTCCGTTGACATGTTTGAGAGACGTAAGAAGGTGGCATGCTTCAAGATGAGGATAGCAGCTTCGACAAGCATTAAATACACCCTCAAAATGGGAAAGGGAAATACCAAAGATCAAATGATAACCGCCAAGACTGGTGGGGGTGAGCTAAAGAGATAAATATGATAAGCAACGGAAAAATAGCAATGGTGCAAGGGAACACTTTTTGAATCGTTGGAAACGACATAATCTGGTCTACCTTATGAAGAAGTGAGATGTTTGGTTGAGTAAACATATGGGAGAGAACTTACAAACTGAAAACCCAAATGTTAACAAGTCATTAACAAGCTGGAAAGGAGAGTATCCACGCACGGGCTAATGGGGAAGGGATCAATGGAGAGTAACAGCTGTGATCAACAGGAAAAAACACAGTAAGGTAAAGAGAAACTTACACCCTGAAAGCCCGAGACAGACAACGTTAGCAGGCTTGAAACACAGCGAGCCACGGCAGTCACTCACAGACTGGAGAGCCGAGGGCAGGGGTCGTCAGCAGGCTCAAAACACAGCGAGCCACGGCAACCACTCACCTCCTGGAGACCAGAAGACAGGTATCGTCAGCAGGCTTCAAACACAGCGAAACACGGCAGCCGCTCACTCTCTGGAAAGCCGAGGACAGGCATCGTCAGCAGGCTTCAAACACAACGAGCGACGGCAGCCACTCACCAACTGGAGAGCCAAGGACAGGCATTGTCAGCAGGCATCAAACACAGCGAGCCACGGCAGCCACTCACGAACTGGAGAGCCAAGGACAGGCGTCGTCAGCAGGCCTGAAACACAGTGAGCCACGGCAGCCACTCACCAACTGGAGAGCCGAGGATAGGCGTCGTCAGCAGGCTTCAAACACAGCGAGCCACGGCAGCCACTCACTTGCTGGAGAGCCGAGGACACGTGTTGTCAGCAGGCTGGAAACACAGCAAGCCACGGCAGCCACTCACCATCTGGACAGCCGAGGACAGCCGTCGTCAGCAGGCTTCAAACACAGCGAGCCACGTCAGCCACTCACTGCCTGGAGAGCCGAGGAGAGCTGTCGTCAGCAGGCTTCAAACACAGCGAGTCACGACAGCCACTCACATCCTAGAGAGCCAATGACAGGCGTCATCAGCAGGTATCAGTGAGCCACGGCAGCCACTCACAGACTGGATAGCCGAGGACAGGCATCGTCAGCAGGCTCAAAACCCAGCGAGCCACGGTAGTCACTCACTTTCTGGAGGGCCAAAGACAGGTATCGTCAGCAGGCATCAAACACAACGAGCCACAGCAGTCACTCACTCTCTGGAGAGCCAAGGACAAGCATCGTCAGCAGGCTTCGAAAACAGGAGCCACGGCAGCCACTCACTTTCTGGAGAACCAAGGACAGGCATCGTCAGCGGGCTTCAAACACAGTGAGCCACGGCAGCCACTTACGAACTGGTGAGCCGAGGACCGGTGTCATCAGCAGGCTTCGAACATGGCGAGCCACCGCAGCCACTCACATACTGGAGAGCCGAGGACAGGCATCGTCAGCAGGGTTCAAACACAGCGAGCCACGGCAGCCACTTACTCTCTGGAGAGCCGGGGACAGGCGTCATCAGCAGGCTTCGAACACAGCAAGCCATTGCAGCCACTCACTTCCTGGAGAGCCGAGGACAGGCGTCGTCAGCAGGCTTTAAACCCAGCGAGCCACCGCAGCCACTCACTTCCTGGAGAGCCGAGGGCAGGCGTCGTCAGCAGGCTTCAAACACAGCGAACCACTGCGGCCACTCACAGACTGGAAAGCCGAGGACAGGCGTCATCAGCAGGCTTCAAACACAATGAGCCACGGTAGCCACTCACCAACTGGAGAGCCGAGGACAGGCGTCGTTAGCAGGCTTCGAACACAGCAAGCCACGGCGGCCACTCACGATCTGGAGAGCCGAGGTCAGGCGTCATCAGCAGGCTTCGAACACAGCAAGCCATCAGCCACTCACATCCTGGAGAGCCAAGGACAGGTGCCGTCAGTAGGCATCAAACACAGCGAGCTACGACAGCCACTCACATACTGGAGAGCCAAGGACAGGCATCGTCAGCAGGTTTCAAACACAGCGAGTCACTGCAGCCACTCACTTCCTGGAGAGCCGAGGACAAGCGTCCTTAGCAGGCTTCAAACACAGCGAGCCGCAGCCACTCACATACTGGAGAGCCGAGGACACGTGTTGTCAGCAGGCTTCGAACACAGCGAGCCACGGCAGCCACTCACATCCTGGAGAGCCGAGGACAGGCATCGTCAGCAGGCTTCGAACACAGCGAGCCATGGCAGCCACTCACTTTCTGGAAAGCCAAGGACAGGCGCCGTCAGCAGGCTTCGAACACAGCGAGCAACAGCAGCCACTCACATACTGGAGTTCCGAGGACAGGTGTCGTCAGCGTCGTCAGCAGGCTTCGAACACAGGGAATGCCACTCACCTCCTGGACAGCCGAGGACAGCCGTTGTCAGTAGGCTTGAAACAGCAAGCCGCGGCAACCACTTACATACTGGAGAGCCGAGGACAGCCGTCATCAGTAGGCTTCAAGCACAGTGAGCCACGGCAGTCACTCACAGACTGGACAGCCAAGGACAGCCGACGTCAGCGAGCTTCAAACAAAGCGAGCCATGGCAGCCACTCACGAACTGGAAAGCCGAGGACAGGCATCGTCAGCAGGCATGACATACAGCGAGCCACGACAGCCACCCACCAACTGGAGAGCCGAGGACAGGCGTCGTCAGCAGGCTTCAAACACAGCGAGCCACGGCAACCACTTACAGACTGGAGAGCCGAGGACAGGCATTCTCAGCAGGCTCGAAACACAGCGAGCCATGGCGGCCACTCACCATCTGGAGAGCCGAGGACAGGCGTTGTCAGCAGGTTTCAAATACAGCGAGCCACGACAGCCACTCACTTCCTGGAGAGCCGAGGACAGGCGTCGTCAGCAGGCTTCAAACACAGCGAGCCACGACAGCTACTCACTTCCTAGAGAACCGAGGACAGGCGTCATCAGCAGGCTTCAAACACACAGCCAACCATGGCAGCCACTCACATCCTGGAGAACCGAGGACAGGCGTCATCAGCAGGCTTCGAACACAGCGAACAACGACAGCCACTCACATCCTGGAGAACCGAGGACAGGCGTCATCAGCAGGCTTCAAACACACAGCGAGTCATGGCAGCCACTCACTTCCTGGAGGGCCGTAGGCAGGCGTCGTCAGCAGGCATCGAACCCATTGAACCACGGCAGCCACTCACTCTCTGGAGAGCCGAGGACAGGCGTCGTCAGCAGGCTCGATACACAGCGAACCACAGTAGCCACTCACTTCCTGGAAAGCCGAGGACAGGCGTCGTCAGCCGGCTTCGAACACAGCAAGTCACGGCAGCCACTCACTCTCTGGAGAGCCGAGGACAGGTGTTGTCAGCAAGATCGAAACACAGCGGGACGGTGGCTGCTCACAGTCTGGATCACAGAGCACCATGCATGGTCAGGTCAGTCGATCTCAAAACCGCGAGTGACAGCTGACACTCACCCACTATGAGTTGGGCGGGATCGACCATCATGAGCCACATATCACAATTTAGACTTTACGTTTATTAACCTACCCATATATATGGAAACGGGAAAAGACATTCCAGGACAATATCTCTAGCACCCATGCCAGTGCGGGAACGGACACTGCAATGCTCATTGTCATCGTCACACTCTTCACCCATTCAATTGGTGCACTCACCGCTTTAAAGCTCTTTTAACGCTCAATTCTAAATTTCCCCTCTGCACAGCCAAAAGCATTAATCCGATCATGTCATCATTCAAAGCTGCAGCCGTCGTCTCAATAAGCTTATCGCAGCCCAGACTTTGCTTGTGCATTTCTGACGAAAAGCATTAGCACCTAACTCTGGTATTTGCCTCTCGACCTACGTTCTAATCGCACGAATCTCACATCATCACCAAGAGGGCTCACGTAGTGCTCTTGAAATCGTTTCTCCGCCACATCAAGTACATCGTCATCTGGGCTTCCGAAATCCTCCACATGGATTCGGACATTTCGCCGGAATTGATCATATTTTGTAAACAAAGCAATCACAGGGACTGAACATTCTTTGTTAAATACTGTCGCGAATCTCCGTAATGACGCACCATTCCGTTCAGGACAGACGTCCTTGAAATATTTGAGATCGAGCTGTGGTCGCTGGTTGTCCATTGGTACGCAGTACCTAATATGACCGTCAGTTGTCGGAATCACGAACACTCGGGAATCCAACCATATCGCATGTAATCTGTCCCCCAGTCGCCGTGTTCCACACCTGCTTTGAATGAATTTGCGCAAAATGTCGAGTTCCTCTGCGCTCCCTGACTCGATCCCGCGAGAGTCATGGAAAACATAGCCCCGATAATTGGAAAACACGAGTTCGTCGTCGATCCTGTGCTCGCCTCGCTGGCTACATTTAGAGGCAATCGAAGAGAGTACCACTGTCACTTACATCCATAGACGGGTCAAGTTTAACCTGGTCGCAGTGAGATCAGATCCGCACACAGAAGGTTGGACTATGTACCTCTTTCCCTCTCCGGTAAATGACGGGGCTCTCTGTCGTCTCGCAGATTCTCTTGAGGATCGACGTTTTGCCTGCGTTCGCCCTTCCTATAATGAGCACTCGAAACCGGACTTCTGGAATTCGACGACGCGGCTGCTGGGTGTTCATTGGGGTGATGGTGTTTGTAAAGGTGGTTCGAGAGTCAAGAACGCGAGTGATGTCTGCCAGCTATAGGAAGAATTAGAGGCTTTCTGGCACCAGAGAACAACCAAAGACTCACGAATTTAGATTTCCCGTATACAAAAGTCACGGTAACGCGATGGTTGCTATCTGCGAAGCCGCTCAGCAATACGTGGACTGTACTGGGAATAAGATCACCACCTTCCAGACGGACAACTCTTTCATCTCCAAACTTGTATGGCTTAAACTTGACAGAAACCTCAGCAACCCATATTTTATAACGCCCCCGCTGGATGGTCAAGGTAGCACTGGTGTGGGTCTCAAGATAGCTACGCGGAATAAATTAGCATTCAACGGCGGGTGCAAACACACGAACACGTTGGGAGCCCAACGAACAAAAGCGCTGTACTTGAATTTGTTAGATCTATATGTGATACCGGCGTCGTCCTTGAAAACGAGCTCGAGGTCGGATATAGGACGTGTTTTGATAAAATCGACAGATATTTCTATGCAACTACATCAATTCTTTTCAGAGGCAATGGTAGGCACTATATACCTTTCAAGTGAATAAGTCTGTTCGTGAATCGGTCAGTCTATGGTCGAGAGGAAGCTGTTCGACTAACTGAGCTTGATTGTCCATATCAGTTACAGATCGTGAATTCGATTCCATCCCAAGATATGATGAATTTGGTTGTTTAAGCTTAAGCTTGAGTGCTGTGTGAGGAAGCAGATGGATGGATGTACGAGGGGCGGATGAAGATAGGTATCGTGAGACACGCCGCATTGCACCACCTTGCCATTGCACCACGTGACTTTCTCACCCACGACAAACTCCGAGTCTCTGATGATAGGGTAGCTATAGTCGACCTCGCCGATTGGCTTAACTTGTGGCCGTCACGGTTTTTCTCAAAAATCCAACCTGTCTCATCCCTCTTGATTACACCAATTCCGAGTCATCAGAATAGTCAGCTCGACCACAATCCCCTTCGATCACCCTTGTGACCCTCTCAACAACGACAAACCAAGTCTATCGCTCAGATGAAGTACGCACCCGATTATTTTCGCTCAGGACGTCGGTCTGGCTCAGAACTCGAAAGGGACCCGCCCGCCTACTTGATCTCAGGGCCAACGACGCAGGGGAAGAGCGTACGGTCTTGCTCGCCAACCTAGCCCATGATCCGTCCTACCCATTTTCCGGGACGTGAACGACGGTGTTATCTGATCCCAGGCTCTACTCAACTGGGTGCCGCGACCGGCTTGTCAAGGAAGACGTGCGCGGGTACGAGGCGGAGGGCAAGCGGTCCTGGATGATTCGTGTTCGCACTCAACAAGATCGGTACGTGCATTCTCGCCTCTTCTCTCACACATGCCTGGCTGAAGTACCTCTGGATCACTCTCCCAACGTTACGGTCCCGGTCCCCGTTATCAGCGCCATTGGCACCAGCCTACTCTTCCGCCTTCTTATGGTGTACAAGCCGCGCAGGGGAGCAGACGGTCGCATTATACTGAAATGCATATTCACTGTCACTGTTCGAATCGAACTTCCGAAAGATGGTTGTCGACTCGATTAGGCTGGCTGAAATCAGCTTATGGTGCAGTAGAGTAACGTCTCTCAATGTAATCTACTTTTCTTCCACCGGAAACACCGGTGTGTGTAAATGTGTATTTTTCTGATACATGCTCTCTGTAAGATTTCGTCGTGAATTCGATTATACTGTACTTGGCCAAATAGTGCAGCTCTTCTCAAGAAGAGCGAAGCGCGCGATCGGAACAGTTTAGACAAGCTGATGAGTCGCTTAGTACGTGTCGTGTTATATACTCGGTGGGAGTAACGTGATGAATATGAGCTCTACGACAGAACTAGACAGCTATAATGCGTGGATATCGGGTAGCGATCGTGCAGGATCAACAAAAAGGAGTGGTGGCCGTCTGGATGGAGGCCCGAACACTTTTCATCATAGAAAAAAGGTCAAGTCGTAATGAGTGTGACTATCAAATGAGAAAGGTATACGCACAAGGAAAACATCCGAACAAAGAGAAGAAAAATGAGCATGCATGAGTTCAGTTCACGCGTACCCGTTCCCTCCGCTCGAGTTCTCACTGAGCACCCGAAGGAAACACGACGCAACGTGATGCAGATCCCAGCGGTTGGTATGTCCACAGCGCGAGACGCGATGAGCCTTCTTCCGCCTTTGCGGCCTCGGTCGGCAGAGAAGTCCGCAGACGGAGTGTACGGAGCGCCTGCACGTTCGGTAATAGGGAACCGACTTGCTTGTACAGCGCTTGAAGCGAGACCTAGTACGTACTGATCAGTCAGAGAAAGAGCCGAGGGGGGACAGCCGACGCGTACCTCATCTGAAGTGCCGTCGAGACTCAGCTCGAGACCTCCAGTCCCGCACCCGTATTTCCCAGCGCGCCCAATAACCGCCCGCGCGTACGCGCGTCCACATCGGGCGCGAGTACGAGTCCGAGCTCTTTCAGCGTGCCGCCGAGCGCGCCAAAGAAGGCCGCGGGGCGAAGGCCGTCGTACAGCGTGCTCGCAATGTGTAGCGTCACGCGGCGGAGCGGACGCCCAGGAGCCAGGGCAGCTGCGAGGCCAGGACTGCTATCGAGTACGGCACGGCGGCCGACGGGACGTCCTGCGCTGCGGGGGGCACGCCGATAAAGTGGGGTAGAGCTAGGTGGGTGAGATGCGCACGCGCGGGTGCGGCGAGAAAACCGTCGAAGAACGCGTAGGGCAGCGTGTCTGCGAGCCGTGAGCGTGCCGGGCGCCGCGGCGAGCAGCTCCGCGTCGAAGGCTGGTAGCGTCAGCGCCGAAAGCACGCGCATAGAGCCGAGTGCCAGGGCTAACGCGAGCACGAAAGACGGGCCATGCGCAGGTGGGTAGGCGCGCAGCGTCAGCATCGTTACGAGCGCCGCGAGATGAGGTGTGCCTGCTAGCCACGCGACGCAGGCGTCAGCGTCGTCAACGGACAGCTCGAGCGTGCGGTAGAGCGCCAGCTGGGCAGCGGCGCTGAAGCGTTTCGAGACGCTGGTAAGGACGGGCAGCCGCGAGAGGGATTTGCGCCAAGGCGAATGAGAGTGGGATCGGAGGGCTCTGGCGCGCCTGCTGTCGGGCGAGCCGTGGGCTGCGCGGTCGAATACTTGTGGGGAAGTCACTATGATGCGTTGGGGCGGTGGTGGTGGTGCAGATGCGTGCGTGGACTCGGTCGGGGAGTGCAGGAATGTGGGCGAGCTGAGTGTGCGGGCGCGGGTGGGCGCGTCTGGAAGGAGGACCGTACGCCGGTGGGACAATGTATGTTGGTACGCTCTGGAATATCTCGGACATGCGCGGGAAGGAAGGTGAGACAGGCGAATCGGTGCAGGCCATGTCCAGCTCAGAGATAATGCTAGCACGTCGCCCGAGGTCGACGGGTATCTGAAGATGGGGGCGATGGCGAGCGGCTAGGAGAGTGGGGCCATGGGACTCTGGAGATGTGGGAAATGGCCTTGGAGGAGGGGCGTCCTCGACCCCTGCGAAAATGTAACAAGGAAGTAAGGACTGTCATCCGCCGGCGCAGGGATATCGAGATCGAGGATCGAGATGTCGACGAGATCGTAGATGGTGAGTGCATGAGACTGGGCGTGTCTTTGATGTTGAGAATTGAGACTGCTTGAACCCAAAAAGGACGACATGACGCAAGAAGCCGTAAGGAGAGAAAGAGGCAAGGGAAGAGGCTGAAAGAAAGGCCACCCAAGTGGAGTCGCATTCGTGCTCTACAAGATCGGTGCATTCCATCTGTCTCTCTAATTATCGGAAAGACCGGTGACGTAGCTATATCTCTCGTAGATGTCCTTCCTGTCCTATAATTAGGACTTGGACTGGATCTTTGGAATTTGAGGAGCGACGGAAGCAAAAGTCGTTGATCGATTCGATCTCGTTCGATGGTTCACACGGTTCACGTTCCGTTAATCCGGTCCTCGAATCCTGCAATGTTTCAAATAAATTTCGCGACATCTCACCCCGGTGTGCTTTTCCTCAAGTTTTTCCGTCCTGCCCATCCCATTCGCCCACCTGGCGACCGAGCATCATTGCCGCTTGAGATATCGACATGCGCCAGTGCATAGAACGTCTGGGCCAGGCATACAACCTCCACATTCTACGTATTTGTTATCGTTATCGTGCGTTGCGTTCCTCTTGCTCTTCACATCCAACTCATCCTCCTATCAGGTTGGAATACCAAGATCCTGTTGAGCCGTAATACTTACTATAAAGGCTCATTACGTAGGAATCGGAGTACGATTAGTTACGCTATACACGTAATTTGGAGTATTTAGTCATACGATACACGTACAGAATCCCCTTATGGGATTATTCCGAGTCCACCGGTGATTAGACATTAGGCGACACTAAAAACACGATATTGTGGACGCCTCTACTCATCACTTATCCCCAAACGGACATGGGTGGACCATAGAGTATATAAATCCTACTGTAGGAGCGAGTACCTATACACATCTCTCTCCACCCCACCTTGAGCTTCCTCTGCTTCACTCTAAGCCTCGTCTAAGCTCTCTACACAGGTAAGGGTCAACCTGTACACTGCGTGTATTGCTGCGCAACAGGTTATGGGCCCTGCCATAAGTCGCTTTGCGCCTTCATTGGCTGCAACGACGGCGGGTTACCTTTTGGTACCTGTAGTGGGGTTGTCGCCTTCATTGGCAGACACTAGTCCTCTCCTACTATGGGGAGACTATGCTAGTATGTCGCCTTTAATGGCAGACATTAGTCTCCTTGTAGGGGGAGACTATGCCGGTTTATTTTTCTGTTATTAGTTGCATACGGTGCTGACTATTCTCTACACAGAAACCTATCAACAATGTCGACTCTTACTACTCTTGTCCCCGTCCTTGACGGTAACAACTATCAGATTTGGGCTAAGCAAATGGAGGCTTTCTTGAAGTCTTCTGCGCTGTGGGATATAGTGTCTGGGAGACGCACCTATCCCGCTTACAAGGATAAAGACGCTCCCTCTCCTATGGAGATTGAGGCGTACAATGCTTGGGCTACTGATGATGATCGTGCCTTGGGTTCGATCGTGCTGCGCCTTTCACCGGCTATTCAACGCCAGGTTGAAAAATATGCTACTGCTCGCACTGTTTGGGAACATCTCAAGTCCCAGTACGGGGGCGTTAGTGCTGCTAACGTCTATCAGGACTTCAAGCGTGCCATGACTTTCCGTCTGGAATACGCCAAGCACCCTGGCCCCCAGATCAATGAACTGGCTACCATTTACGATCACCTTGCCGCTAATTCTGCGAAAGTACCCGACGGCCTTCAGGCCATGATGCTTCTTTCGAAACTACCAGCCAAATGGGAGTCATCCCTTGTCCCTATCCTTATGTCGGGCACTTCGGCAAAGCATCTTACTCTGACCGACATCCGTACTGCGGCGGTCAACCAGTGGGAAATCGAGCGTTCCAAAGGCCAACCTTCCAATAGGGAGTCGGCCAACAAGTTGTCGGCGGTCAAGCGCAAGCGTAACGACCCTGACTTCCAGCAGCAGCAGCAAGGCTCTTCAGGCCAGCAGAACAGGCAGCGCGGTAATCAACCGCAGCAGCAGCAGCAACAGCAACAGGGAGGGAACCACCGCCAGCGTAGTAAACGCGCCGGCAAGAAGTTCAAAAGCAACACACGCAAGGACATACTCACATTGCCGATGTTGCGGCGCTCCCAGCGCCACCTCTACTACTATCGCGCATATCTCGCCTTCTGGGCTCGAGCAGCGCATTTCCTCCGCCCCTCCTGCAAAGAAGCGTGTACCAGGACACTATAAGTCCCTTTAACAGGCTCTGGACGTTACCCAGGCCTTAGAAACTCCTGGTACAGTACAGACGGTGAAGACGCTTGAGCAGCGTCTTGGACAAATGGTCGCGGATTCCCCGTGGACCAAGAACCCGAACACCTTCGCGGAAGATTGGGAAATGTCAGATGAGGATGAGGACCTCCCTACAGGCTGCAGTGTGCCCTTTAATTCGCCTCCAGACACTCCTGAACTAACCTTGACCCCTTTAGTCTCGCCTTCTGAGCAAAAGGCACATAAAGACAAGGGCAAGGAGCCCATCCGCATGGTTGAGCCTATTGAGGAATGCCCAGACAGTCCTACTGCGGTTGAAATAACCAAAATGTGGGAAGGCTTCCATCAAAAGGAGAAAATCCGTGCCCCCTCTCCGGACATTTCTCTGGATTGGGGTAGCGCAGATGATGACGATTATAATGACCTCGCTAGCGCAGTTGGACAAGATGACTTCACTCCCTATGAGGATGGGTTAGTAACTTTCCCTCCTCCTATAGGCAAATCTGACCACTCTACATGTCACGTTCTGCCCTTTAGCGCCCTTGCACGTGACCGTGGGAGAAGACGTCCTCGGGAAGAAGCGACAACTTACAACCAAAGTTGTCAGCGCCAATCCTCGGCAACCGCCGAGCGCCCGGGATATCAAGTTTGGCCGTCACGTGACCTGGCACGTGACCTGCTCTAGAAGATTCCAGAAGAGTCCGGATGAGCACGTGATCCCGGATTGGCTTGTGATTATGGGACCGGTACGTTGTATTACCGGTGGACTCTTATCTATGACGTCATGGTCTGGACCCTTGCCTCGTGCATCCTTATCTCTGACTCACACCAAGAGCGCCTTATGCCATTGGTTGCTATTGTTAGCTGTACTAGGGTTCATGACTCGACTCAAGGTTCGGGCTGAGCTTGAAAGCTCCCTGAACGCGTATAAGTAGAGCGATGGATGGTCCCTATGACCCCCATCTTAGAAACATCTTGGATTCCCTCTTCCCTCCTTACTCCTACCTCTTCATGTAGCTGCTGGCCTTTGCCCTTCAGTTGCATTGGTTACTAGTTTATACTACCTCTGAATGTGGAGTCGATGTTATCCCCCTCTATGATCCTCAGTGCGCCCTCGGAGTCTGTCCCGCCACTGCGACCTTTCCCTTTTCCACTATGGGTTGTGCTGTGAAGCCAACTCCTGTCTGTCATTACGACTTGTTGTACGCCTTCCAACGCCTACAACCCTCGGCGCGATCAGTGTTCGACGACCGCGACCTACGGGTCAACCCAACGGGCCGGAAGAACCGTTACAATATCTTAATCGCCACGCCCCCTCGACTACCCCCACCATCGCGCTATAGTGCATGAAGTTCTCCGCTTGTGCGAAGAACACGACCTCTACATCAAACCCGAGAAGTGCGAATTCGAGGTGCTGGAAGTCGAGTACCTCGGACTCATCATAGGCCATGGCAATCTCCGGATGGACCCCGTTAAGGTACGGGGTATCCGAGAATGGCCCGCCCCAAGGAGTCTCCGCAAAGTAGCGCCCTTCCTTGGATTTTGCAACTTCTATCGACAATTCATCCGCGGTTTCTCCGCACTCACGCGACCCCTACACGACCTTACCTGTAAAAACACCCCGTGGCACTGGGGGCAACGGGAACAAGACGCGTTCGACAACGTCAGACGAAGTATCAAACGCAAACCCACACTCCTATTTCCCGACCTCACTAAACCATTCGAACTCGAGGTCGACGCGTCTAACATTGCCATAGGAGCCGTGCTTAATCAGCTCGGCCCGGATAAAAAACTACACCCCGTCGCATTCCACTCCGAATCCTTCAGCCAGGCGGAACGCAACTACGATATTTACGACAGAGAACTACTGGCAGTCGTCAAGGCCCTGCGAGCGTGGCGCACATATCTAGTCGGCTCCCCCCATAAGATTATTATTCACACTGACCACGCCAACCTTCAGTACTGGAAGGAGCCTAGAAAGATCAGTAGACGAGTCGCGCGCGAATTCCTGGAACTCTCGGAGTACGATTTTCTCCTAAAACACGTCTCCGGAGTCAAGAACAGTCGCGCAGATGCCCTGTCGCGAAGAGCAGACTACGCGGCGCATGAAGAGGACAACAACAATGTCATTGTCCTCCCAGTGGACCGCTTCCTTCGAGCGACGGAAATGTCCATGCACGATATGGACATTTGGACCCAGATATCACAGAACCTTGATGAGAAGGAAGTACTGCGATGGGTCGAGCCCCACAACCTACGAAAAGTGGGGGGGCTGTGGTGGAAAGAACGACGCACTAGTTGTCGTGGCGACAACGACCTTAAACGGGGGGTAATCACCTTTTTCCACGATACACCGGCCATGGGACATCCAGGAATCGCAAACACCTATGAACTATTACGACGCGACTACTGGTGGCCCAACATGCGCAAAGACGTGGAAGACTATGTCAAAGGATGCGCGACATGTCAAGCGAACAAAATCAACCCCCACCGTCAGAAACCACACCTATTCCCCATCACCACAGACCCAAACACTGAACCATTTGAGGTCGTCGCCATGGACTTCATCACCAAACTCCCTCCGTCAGACGGATACGACTCCATACTCACAATCACGGATCACGACTGCTCAAAAGCTTCGATCTTTATTCCGTGCAACGAGTCGATCACAGCAGAAGGAGTAGCGCGACTATACCTTCACCACGTATACCCACATTACGGCATACCCCGAAAGATTATCACCGACCGAGACCCCCGGTTCACCTCCGCATTCATGACCAATCTATGCAAAGCCTCGGAATTCGCCAGAACATTTCATCCGCCTACCACCCCCAGACCGATGGACAGTCAGAACGGACGAACCAATGGTTGGAACAATACCTCCGACACTGGAGCAACGTGCAGCAGGATAATTGGGCAGAGGCCTTGCCGGTTGCCCAATTTGCGCACAACGCTTGGCCCAATGCGACCACAAAGGAGTCACCCTTCGCGCTCATCATGGGATGGGTGTAACGTCTACCACGGACGTTTGCCTGACTTAGGCCTCGTTGGTTGCGGCGATCCTATACGACTTGAACCAGAGACGGTTGGAGGGTGCGTCTGGGTACTCAGCTGGGTGCGGAACGAGACTTCCGTCTAACGCGATGTATCCGTGTATGTCTTCGAGTTGAGGTATTCCCACTGGAGGGTCTTCGACTGGGACGATAGAAGTCCACGTAGGGTGGTCGAGGATGTAGATATAGCCGTAGGGTCTTCCTACGCGTTCGTTGTAGTAGAGATAGGTCTTGTGAAGTATAGTGCCGATGGGATACGTGTCCACTGCCCACAAAGGGGAACTCGGGATAAGCTCACGGGGATCCCTGGTCTAAGGGGATATGCCGGAGTCACTCACTTAGCAGGGGGAGGAGCCCTCGAAGAGAAGAGACGAAGATGGTGGTATTGAAGAAGACCAAGATGGCGATCCTGGTCATCGCTACTGACTACTTATACAGATACTCGCGGGCTTTCAAGCGCCGCTCGAAGTATAGTAACCAATCGCGTAAGTAGAGCAAACCCTAATACGACTATCCTAGGGTCGAGTCACAAACCGTTATCGTAACCAATCACAGGCCGATCTGTTATCGTACACAATCACATGTGCCGGAGCTTACCCGGCTGACTGATCCAACAAGTCCATGACGATATACTGCTGACATGGTGTCATATCCGAGCGTCAGTGTCCACTTCCAGGCCGAACGTAACATCACCCCCTTTTCAGGATCGGGCACCAGACCGACCGCGGCAAATCTCCTCTCGGAGGCGCGCGATCCGGGCTCCCTCCTCGACTCCGGGGTGGTAGGAGTCCCTCTCGTCCTCGATGCGCTTGATGGCATCCGCGCGTTGGAGGCGTAGTACGCACTCCCGGCGCATCCGTCCGATCTTGTCGAGCTCGTCGATCTTCTTCCTGAGCTCCTCCTCCTTTGCTGTGTAGCCCGCTTGGAGGCAGCGGTAGCGGTGGACCTCCGCTGTGACCGTCAGGTCGTTCATGGCCATGCAAGCCATGTCGACCGACTCGCGGTAAGTGCTGTCCTGGTCTAGAAAGACCAAGTCGTCGTCGGAGTAGGTGGGCGTGGGTCGGTCGTAGTTGGGGGCGGCATGCACCAACTTGCCGTACTGCTGGTCGCTGCTACGTCTGTAGGCGAGGACGAAGGGGTCCGCCGTAAAGACAAGCTGCGTATACCGAGCTGGGTGCAACCGGCCCTGAGCATCACGAATCTGGAAGGGGATGAAGTGTACTCCCCTGTTGTGGTGGAATCCGCGCGGTGGCAGAGTTTCCACGCGAGATCTGGAAACCGGACTGTGTTCCTCCGCACGGTAGAGGCGGCACTTCTCGGATCTTTCCGATGGGGGGAGAGTGATTGGTTCCCCGTCCGTGGTGCATAACGGCGGGGTTTCGTCGTGAGTTTCCGTGAGGTGAGTCCCATACGTGAGATGTTGATTGAGGGGGCAATGCTCCTGGGACAAGTACCGGTCGTAACTGCGATCTTCTTGAACTTGAGCCTCGTCTTGACGGGACGGAGGTCTTGTGGGAACATAGCCTTGCGGAGACGGGCTTTGTGTGCCCGCTGCTGTAGGTGTTGGCGAAGGAAGAAGGGATGGAATGGGGGTAGTTGGACGACTGGGGCTGGGTTGAACGGACTGGGCAGGCGACATGGGTGGTGATGGTGGGGCGTTCTGAATAATGACAGTGGGCTGGACTGAGATGGGGAGTAGGTCGTCGAGGACATAGTGGACTTGGACTGGGGAGTGGGACATGAGTGGATGGGAGTATGGGAGAGGAAGATGGGGACGTCTCTTGGGAAAAGCCTGCGCTTATATGTGTTTCTCGGGCGGGGTTTGAACGTTTGAACTCCCTTATCGCTTCATCAGCGAAGACGTCATCCTTTGAGACCCATTGATTATTGGAGTCCGGGTATCCGCGCCATTTGACCAAATACTGCAGTTTCTTTGTTCTGCCAAATCGCCGAGAGTCTAGAATCTTCTCGACTTCGTATTCCTCTTCGCCATCGACCAGATCTGGTGGTGGGCGCTGATAGTTGGGGCCGTGTGTGGGAGTTTCGCGATAAGGAGTCAGAAGGTCCGTATGGAACACTGGATGGATGCTCCACTGCGTGGGAAGTTCCAATCGATAATTGACTGCGGACATCACCTGAGTGACCTTAAAGGGGCCGTGTCTTCTGGGCGCAAGCTTCGTAGTTGGTTGGTTGGTACGTAGGTGGCGTCCTTCGAGCCACACGAGGTCTCCGATTTGGTATTTGGGCGTATCTTTGTGTTTGATCCACCCCTGCTGCGCTTTTTGCATCAGTTCCTGGGCGCGGGTTCTAGCCTCTCGGAATTGTTGGGATCCGGAGTGCACCCTGTGAATGGGAGATGGCTTATCGATCCAATCAGCGCGTGGGTTATATCCCATAAGGATGTTAAAGGGGGACTCCCTTGTGGATTCATTGGGCCAGTTGTTGTGTGTGAATTCCGCCATTGGGAGGTAGTGGATCCAATTGTCTTGTCGTTCGTTCACCCAGAAGCGCAGGTATTGCTCTAGCCATTGATTTGTACGTTCTGATTGTCCGTCCGCTCTCGGGTGATACGCTGTGGAAATGTTTTGTTCTATTCCCAGTATTTTGCATAGTTCGCGTGTGAACTTTGATGCGAATCGCGGGTCCCTATCGCTGATGATGCGCGCCGGTAGTCCGAATCGGGAGAAGACGTGTTTTACGTACAGGGCTGCGGTTCCTTCCGCGCTTATTTCTTCGAGGCACGGGATGAATATTTGTAACGTTCCACCGGACGTTCTTCTAGCGGCGTCTTATAGGGAGGCTGCTAGGGACGAGAGACGACCTAACGATCACGAGAGATGTCGAAGTTACTCACACGGGCGGCGATCAGCTCGCAGGTAATGCGTAACAAGGTTACCCAGAGGATATGAGTAAGGAGAAAGGCGGTGTATTGAAGGAGGGCGTCGGCAGACAGCTCGGCGCAAGGAGAATGGTACAAGTCTAAGTGGCTAACAGCACACGTCGACAGGAGAGATGAGAGGAGTAAGGAAGGGACGCTTGGCAAACAGCGCAAACCAGCTAAGGACAGTCAAGGGAATAGGCACCAAAGGCACAACAGCACTCTATTGGCAGACAGCCAAGTAGGAGGCAAGTACAATGGGTGGTATAGTCCAAGAAGTCAAGCTTAGGTCTTCAGCGACCATAAGCCCATCTACTTATACAAGTCCAAGGAGGTTTGAACCCCAGCTTGGAACTCCGAAACTCTAGTAAGGGGATCCTAGGAATGAGTCACAACGAGTCAGAGATAAGAGTCGACCAATGGCAGTAGGGCGCAAAGGTATGAGTCAGAGATAAGGGAGTCATATCGCAATCCATCAGAATCAAGGCACTATCGATCAGGAACGTACGAGTCATCGGAACATGAGGCAGTCGAGGCCGGTCCAGGCACAAGCTCATCTGGGCCCTTCTGGTGCAGGTCTAGCCAGGTCACGTGCCAGGGTCACGTGACGGGCGGGCGCTAAGATCACGTGCGCACTTCGTATGCTTTGTTAGCTTGGATGATCACGTGATCAGAGTCATGTGACTTAGCAGTGGGAATGCAATGCATAATCTTGGTGGTTGTCCTTCCATCTTTGCCAAATCGTACTTGCATGTGTCGTCCAACGGTGTCCGGGGTCTTCGCGAGGGGTGTCCGAGGGTCAGGTGAAGGCGAAAACGTAACATTACCCTCTCTTCGGGAACAATGCCCACGTTGTATCAGGATGTCGGTGTCGTCGATGGGGAGAGTCTTGTCGCGGTCTTCGTCGGTTGCAGCCAGTACCTTGGCAAGTCGTATGGCTTTGTCGTCCAGTCGCTGGGCTTCTTCGTCATCGCCAATGATGAGGGCGTCTCCGAGTTGATCTTCCAGCTTCTGCAGTTGACCTTGTCGTCGCTTCCAGACCTTGCGTTCGTATTCCTCAGCCATCCTGGCCATTTCCCGCTCGAGTTTTCCAACGGCAGCTTGCATTACCGTTTCTTCGTATTGCCGTGGTAGTTGGTCCGGGAATGTGAGAAGTCGGGCTCGTTCGCATAGGTTAGCAGCTCGCAGGTACTGTCCTTCCTCTGCGGCTTGAACGGCGTGGATGTGAGTATCTTCCAAGGCGTCGGCGAGTTCATCGGGTGATAACAGGGGAACCTTGTATGTCCCATTGTCGGTCGAAATGATGTGGTGTTGGATGTGCTTAAAACCAGTGTCAGAAATAGGGGATGGTGACGGAGTGGGGGCACGTCTCTGTGTTTCCGGGACGGTGATAACCGTCGGCTCGTATCGGGTAGTCGGTGTGTAAGTTGCCATGTTGCTTCCATAGACGGGCTTGACAGTAGGGGATCTTCCTCGAGGTGGTACAGCCTGCGGCGGGTCAGCGCGCGGCATCCGGTGTTCAGCGCGCGGCGGTGCAGCCTGCGGCATTGAATCGTCGCAATCGTTGTTGTAATCAGCCATCCATGAGCGGGCGGCGAGGTTCATCCCTAAAGGGACAGTTGCGTCGGGTGTGTCCGGTTCTCCAGCAATGGTGACACTTAGCTTCAGCGCGGAGGCGCATCCTTCCAATGTCCATGGCATTCGGGTTGCTCTGGTAAGCGAACCATCCGGTATTCTCTGCAGCTCGCGATTCTTGCGCGGCGTCGGCTTCAGCACTCCCCCAGGAGGCAGGTGTTGGGTCAGCGGGTGCGGCTTGGTATGCCGGGGTCGAGAATGTGTTGGGGCCGTTCCAACTCGCGGGTTCTGCGGCAGGTCTTGTGAATGTTTCCGGGCCGGTCCATTCGTTGTGGAACCGTCTTTCTTCGTCGTAGTCGTGTGGGGTCGTCGTAGGCTTTGGCGGCAGGAGTTCTTCCTCGATCATGTAATCGGGTATTCCTCCGTTGCGTAGCATCTGCAGGCGGGCCTTTCCAAATCGGCGAATGTATCTGGATTCCCAGGTAGGAGGTGACTTAGCTTTTGGCCGTTTAACGGCTTTCTTCTTGACAGTGCGCGCCTTGCGTTTCTTCTGCTTGCGCGGCGTAGGGTGTACCCTCTCTTCAAGGTGTGTGCGGGTTCTTCCAAGGATTGCATCCGCATAGTCTCGTTCGGCGTCGTATGGGAGTGGAACCTTGCCGTAATCGACGTATTGTTGTCCAGCCTCGTCAGGCGTATCGGCGTCGTCCGAGTAGTAGTACTCATCGACTTCTTCTTGGCAGCCGTATTCTTCAGCCTCGCCAGGCTCTTCCTCAGAATCTTGGCTGTCATCGCGGCACAAGGAGGGTGGTGGAGACACTTCACCATTATCGGTGGACTCCCCGTCATCAACCGTTTCCCAATCTTCAGGGTTTCCGGGATCTTCAGCTGCGTCTTCAACGTATTCTTCTCGCGCGTCGTCACGCGGCACAAATTCTTCCATGAACCTCCCGATAATGTCTTCGAGGAGGGCGTCGTCGTCGTCGGTCATGCCTTCGTCTCGCCATTGGCGGATTTGAAGTAGGCGTTGCTCAGCCCAGTGGTCGACAGGTGGTCTGAACAGGGAAAGGAAGATAGCGCAAAGCTGGAACTGTGAGAATTGCACACTTAACGTGCTGGACCATTCGTCCCAATCATCAAGGAAGCGGGCTGCGATTGCGCAGTCTCCGTCGAACATCGGTGGCATCCCAGCCAACCCCGGGTCGGATTGTTCTTCATCTGCTGCCGTGCTTGCATCGGGAGAGGCGTTCCCGTAATCGGCGTCTTCAGCTCGATCTTTTTCTTCAGCCGGTTCTTCGGCGTACGCTTCAGCCAGAATTTCTTCGGCTAGTCTTGCAGCGCGGACTTCTCCGGCGTTTTCTTCGTCTTCAGCTCGAGGGACTTCCTCGGCGGGATCTTCGTATTTGATGTGTTCGTATTCTTCTGGATGTTGCTCCTGATGGCGGCGGAATATCGCCCATGACAGCGCTTCAGGGTTTTGACGATAATAGTCGGCATCGTGGAACTGCTCGGCCTCTTCATCGTGCCGGCGACGGTCTTCTGCGATTGCTCGCTCCAGTTCTTCATACGGGGCATTGATATCTTCGGACTCTTGATAGTCCTCTTCAGCGCGCTCGAAGGCGGCGACCTCTTCGTTGTCTTCAATGAAACTTTGTAGGATTGCGTATCGCGACATCTTGTGACGGAAAGGTAGGAGAAGCTTGACTTAATGTAACGTTCCACCGGACGTTCTTCTAGCGGCGTCTTATAGGGAGGCTGCTAGGGACGAGAGACGACCTAACGATCACGAGAGATGTCGAAGTTACTCACACGGGCGGCGATCAGCTCGCAGGTAATGCGTAACAAGGTTACCCAGAGGATATGAGTAAGGAGAAAGGCGGTGTATTGAAGGAGGGCGTCGGCAGACAGCTCGGCGCAAGGAGAATGGTACAAGTCTAAGTGGCTAACAGCACACGTCGACAGGAGAGATGAGAGGAGTAAGGAAGGGACGCTTGGCAAACAGCGCAAACCAGCTAAGGACAGTCAAGGGAATAGGCACCAAAGGCACAACAGCACTCTATTGGCAGACAGCCAAGTAGGAGGCAAGTACAATGGGTGGTATAGTCCAAGAAGTCAAGCTTAGGTCTTCAGCGACCATAAGCCCATCTACTTATACAAGTCCAAGGAGGTTTGAACCCCAGCTTGGAACTCCGAAACTCTAGTAAGGGGATCCTAGGAATGAGTCACAACGAGTCAGAGATAAGAGTCGACCAATGGCAGTAGGGCGCAAAGGTATGAGTCAGAGATAAGGGAGTCATATCGCAATCCATCAGAATCAAGGCACTATCGATCAGGAACGTACGAGTCATCGGAACATGAGGCAGTCGAGGCCGGTCCAGGCACAAGCTCATCTGGGCCCTTCTGGTGCAGGTCTAGCCAGGTCACGTGCCAGGGTCACGTGACGGGCGGGCGCTAAGATCACGTGCGCACTTCGTATGCTTTGTTAGCTTGGATGATCACGTGATCAGAGTCATGTGACTTAGCAGTGGGAATGCAATGCATAATCTTGGTGGTTGTCCTTCCATCTTTGCCAAATCGTACTTGCATGTGTCGTCCAACGGTGTCCGGGGTCTTCGCGAGGGGTGTCGAGGGTCAGGTGAAGGCGAAAACGTAACAATATTGCTGCTTTTGAGCAGTCATGGTCTGTTACCGTCAGTATGGTGTCGCAGCCGTCCGCTTGGGGCAGCTTAGTGATGAAATCTAGGGCGATGGTTTCAAACGGCATTGCTTCCGGTTTTGGGAATATTGGTTGTAGTGGGGCGCGAGTTGGGCGGTTGTTGACCTTGATTCGTTGGCAGTCCGCGCATCCTTTGACGTAATCCTGGGTTTCTTGGCGTAAGCCAGGCCACCAGTAGTATCGTTCGACCATTTTGATTGTACGATTGATTCCGGGGTGTCCGTGAACTGGAGGATCGTGATGGGCTTGGATGATGTGTCTCCGTTCATATTGATCTCCGGTGACTACCCGTCGTCCGTCTTTGTACCATGTGCCTTCGATCTTCTTTAGTTTGTGCGGGTCTACCCATTTTCGGATGGTTTCTTCGTCTTGGGTGTACACTGGGTTCGTGGGTTGCATTTCTGCCGTGGTTACCAAGTCGTTTGATCGCATCGGGTCATCCGTACTATCGATTTCTGCTGCTCTGACGAATATGTGGTCGGGGAGTACCGTGACCTGTTCGTTGTCGTGATCTCCTTGGTCGTAATCTGGTCGTCGAGATAGGGCGTCTGCTCGTCCCTTTGCCGTCCCTTTGATGTGATGAATTTCTATGTCGTATTCAGAGAGTTCGAGTACTTCCCGGGCTATATGTCTGCTTATCTTCTGCGGTGATCTCCAGTACTGTAGGTTCATGTGGTCCGAGAATACCTTGATTTTGTGTGGTGATCCCGCTAGGTATTGTCTCCAGTTATGCAAGGCTTTGACGATGGCTAGCAGTTCCAGATCGTAGATATCATAGTTGCGCTCTGTGGCCGTAAGGGTGTTTGAGTAGTAGGCGATGGGGTGACGTTTGTTGTCCGGTCCTCGTTGGAGTAGTACTGCTCCGATCGCGTATCCTGATGCGTCGACTTCGAGTTCAAAGGGTTTGTCTAATTCTGGGTGTTTGAGCACCGGTTCCTGTGTTACGAGCTCCTTGAGTTTGTCAAATGCCTGTTGTTGTTCCGTTCCCCATGTCCATTCCGTATCCTTGCGCGTGAGTTTGTTGAGCGGTTGTGCGTGTGTGGCAAAATTTCGGATGAAAGCGCGGTAGAAGTTGCAGAAGCCTAGGAATGATCGCACCTGTTTGACGGTTTTGGGGGTTGGCCAGTTGCGTATGCCCGAAATTTTGATGGGGTCCATGCGAATCACCCCCTTTTCAATGATTACCCCCAGGTAATCGAGGGATGAAGAGTGGAAGGTGCATTTCTCTAGTTTCAGGTATAGGTCGTGTGCTTCAAGGAGATCGAGGACGGCGTGTACTGCTTCTATGTGATCTTCTTCTGAGGTTGTTGTTGCTATGCCAATGTCGTCCATGTATACCCATATGATGGTCCCCTTTGTCTCGAAATAGTCAATGAGGGGTTGTGCGATGGAATTCATCATGGCTTGGAATGTGGCCGGTGAATTTGTTTGTCCGAAGTACATTACCAGTGGTTCGTATAGGCCGTATTTGGTCTTGAAGGCCGCTTTGGGTTGGTCGCCATCCTTGATGAGTATGTTGTTGTATCCCCATCGTACATCGAATTTCGAGAAGATTATGCCGCCGCTTAGGTCCGCGATGAGTTCCAGTATGAGAGGGAGTGGATATTGATTGCGGATGGTCCATTTGTTGATTGTCCGGTAGTCCTGTACGGGGCGTAGCTTTCCGTCCTTCTTTTTGACGAAGAAGAAAGGGGATGCGTACAGAGATTTAGACGGTCGAATATATCCTTTGGCGAGTTCGGCGTCCAGCCATTCCTTGAGTGCTTTGTCTTCCGCCTGGTTGATTGGGTAGACTTTGCAGTCGATTGTGTCCGGTGTTCCTGGTTTGAACTCTATGGCATGGTCCCATGGTCTAGGAGATGGTAGTCGGTGTGATTCCTCCTCGCTGAATACTTTGGCATGTCGTTTGTATTCTTCGGGGATTTCCTTCTTTTCCGTGTACTGTTGTGCCTCAATTGCCAGTTCCGTTGCCATTGTTCGTAGATGTACTGGGAGTGAGTCTTCCTCCAGTTCTTCTACAATGCGTTGCCTTTGCTTGTCGACGATTTGTTCCATCGTCTGCCGTAGTTGTTCCACCGTGTCTTTGAGGGAGAAAGGTCGGAGTGGGTTTGTCGTGCGTATGATGACGGGATATTGCCGGGTGTCCATCGTTGCTGAGGCCCAGTTGATGCGAGGTTGGAAGGTGGCTAGCCAGGGGTATCCGAGGATGATATCCTCGTCTCCGACGTCGGTGATAAAGAACGGAATAGTCTTGATTTTTCCGTCTGTTTGTACGTTGAGGTCTGTGTAATGGGTAATCTTACCCCCTTTGTTTTGCGTCCCGTCTATATTCCAGATATTGCGGGGTCGTTCGAGCTCTTTGATCCCGATGCCCATTCTTGTGGCGAACTTGGGATGCATGAAGTTGTTGGTGGCTCCGGAGTCCACCAGTGCTTTTTTGTCGGCCATTGCGTTACTCGTGCGAATCGAAACTGAAACGTGCATAGATCGATAGTGCGTTATGAACTGCGAGTTACATGATGAAGCCCTCACCCAGGCCGATGGGTTTAGGCATCCTGAAAATCCTTTTGTAGTAGCTCCCCCATCTGTTCTTGGAGCTCCGCCACCTTCCCCCTTAAGAGGGTCATAGAGGAGTTGTCCTCTGCTTCAGCGGTCGGCTCATCTAAATTGATGAGGGGTTCCCCCGCGACGCTTTGTGGTGCAGTGGGAACTTCTTCAATGAAGGCACTCCGTCCTTGAGGAGGCCCGCTTGGTCCTTGGCGTGGTTGACGAGGCTGGAAGCAGTCGCGTGAGAAGTGGCCTTTGCGTCCACAGTTGAAACAGGAAACGTCCTTAGCGTTAAATACGCCGCGTCCTCCGTGTCCTCGTTGGATAAAGCCTCCCCTTGGTGGGAATGGGGGGCGGTTGTCGCGATGGTTGATCTCCGGGCGGTTTGGGTCGCCCACTTCTGCGACTCGAGCGCGAATCCTTCCTGGGGTTGTGTCCATGGCGTCGGGGTGTCCTTGGTACTGGCGCCAGGTGGGTTGGTTGGGGCGTTGAGGAGGTTGAAAGCGCATTTGTTGCGGCTTGTTCTGTGGTTTGATCGACTGTCTGCCGAATCCATCCTGTCTGGCTTTCATGTGGATCCATTTCTTCTGCTGCTCGATTACAGCTTGCTTCCATTGCGAGTAGCTTCCGGGGTTGTGGAATTGGTATGCGTTGCGGTATAATTCCATTGGTAGTCCTCGTGTGAACTTGTCGAGGACTAGTGCGTCATCTAGGCGGTAGCCAGCTAGTCGGACCATCTTTTCAAATTTGGTTACGTAGCTGTCGATATCGGATCCAATCATGCGGAATCCCTTGTCTAGCTCTAGGCGGGCATTTTCCTGTTCGAGGTTATCACGGAATTGCTTCTTGAATGCGAGTTCGACGCCGTTCCAGAGCCATGGGTCGGCTGGGTCCGGTTGTTTGTCGAGCCATTCTTGGGTTTTGGTGGCCCACTCATCGACGAGCTCTCCCTGTAAGTAGGTGAGGAACATCATGGCTTTGGTGTATGGGAAGTTGATGTTGCGGTTGAATCTGTTGACTCCCGCGAATCGGTTCCATTGGGCTAGGAAGGCTTCGGCTTTGTCTCACTCGCCTTTGAATACGGGTGGTTCTTTTCCTATGAACCGGTCGGTGAGTTGTGGGGGTCCTGGTATTCCGGGGAGTCCAGTTGGATCTCCTCCTGGGCCGCCGCCTCCTCCTCCGCCTCCACCTCCGTTCTTGTCATCTCCAGGGTCTCCCCCAGGAGGTGGGTCGGCGTGGCGAGGATATTTGGTGTCGAATAGGGCGGTTCCTATGCGCATTTCTTCGTGCGTTACTGTCTGTGTTTGGCTCATGACTGGGATGGACTTAGCGATAAGCTCAAGGGCTTCTTCTTCTTGTTCGTCTCTTAGGACGCGGATGTCTTCGGGATTGCTTGCGAGTGAAGGGGAGGGAGCTGGTGTTTTAGGGGTAGGAGATCGGGCGGGTTCTTCTGTTTCTCCGTCGATAGTTCCCCACTGGTCACGGGTTACTACTTGGCTTTGTCGGATGTCGAGGCCGAGTGCTGAGGATGCGGGTTTGGTGACTTGGTATTTGTTGTTGGCGTCGCTCCAACGGATTTCGGTCCAGCAGGTATAGTCGAAGTTGAACTCGACCAGGATAATGTGCTGTTGGTTCTTGGTGTCGATGTAGTATGTGACGTAGCCTGGGATTTCGGCGTCGTCTTTCCAGAAAGCGGATTCGAGGTATCTTTTGGGGACGTTGCATTGTCCTCGTCGTTCGATGTAGTAGGGGCGGAAGGGCACCCAGAGGTCTTTTGTTGTAGGATTGGCCATGGTGGATCTTGGTCTTAATGTAACGTCTACCACGGACGTTTGCCTGACTTAGGCCTCGTTGGTTGCGGCGATCCTATACGACTTGAACCAGAGACGGTTGGAGGGTGCGTCTGGGTACTCAGCTGGGTGCGGAACGAGACTTCCGTCTAACGCGATGTATCCGTGTATGTCTTCGAGTTGAGGTATTCCCACTGGAGGGTCTTCGACTGGGACGATAGAAGTCCACGTAGGGTGGTCGAGGATGTAGATATAGCCGTAGGGTCTTCCTACGCGTTCATTGTAGTAGAGATAGGTCTTGTGAAGTATAGTGCTGATGGGATACGTGTCCACTGCCCACAAAGGGGAACTCGGGATAAGCTCACGGGGATCCCTGGTCTAAGGGGATATGCCGGAGTCACTCACTTAGCAGGGGGAGGAGCCCTCGAAGAGAAGAGACGAAGATGGTGGTATTGAAGAAGACCAAGATGGCGATCCTGGTCATCGCTACTGACTACTTATACAGATACTCGCGGGCTTTCAAGCGCCGCTCGAAGTATAGTAACCAATCGCGTAAGTAGAGCAAACCCTAATACGACTATCCTAGGGTCGAGTCACAAACCGTTATCGTAACCAATCACAGGCCGATCTGTTATCGTACACAATCACATGTGCCGGAGCTTACCCGGCTGACTGATCCAACAAGTCCATGACGATATACTGCTAGTTGCCACTATTCCGCAAAGTGTTACGTCCCATAAAAGGAAGGTGCCAAGAAAGTCACGTTGTTGGATTCCAAAACGAGACCGTCACTCCAATTAGCGTTCAAGCTCAGATGGGTGAACTTTCCTTTAGTCAGCGTACATAAGCATGTTTTGTTTTTTTGTTAAGTTCGCTTATTAATGTTTATAGAAAAATAAATTTATTCTTATTGTTATTAGCTAACTACTTTACATGGATTTTTCTAAGTCGATCTACGGGCGCGGGGGGTGCTCGCCTTTCCCACGCAGCCTCACCTGGGCTTCGCTTCGCCCCGCACCCCCGCTCTGATGTGCCCATCCTTCCATTCGCACGTAGCACCCCCACCCGGGTTGCGCCCCGCCTCACCCGCACATCCTTACGCGCACGCGGGGGTTCGCCGCTCACGCTCGGGTTGCACCGCCCCTCGCCCCCTTCGCGTGCGTGCGTGCGGCCCTCCCCCTTGCACACCTCCTCCCAGGCGCGGCGCGTAAACCGAGAGGGCTGGGGTAGCGCACCCCGCGCGGGCTCGCTGCTCGCGCTCGGGTTGCACCACCCCTCGCCCCCTTCGCTTGCGTGCGTGCGGCCCTCCCCCTTGCACGCCTCCTCCCAGACGCGGCGCGTAAACCGGGAGGGCTGGGGTAGCGCACTCGCGGGTTCGCCGCTCGGGCTCGGGTTGTACGCCCCCTCGTTCCGTGCTGCCCTCTTCGCGTGCGCCTCGCTTCGCCCGCACACCCCTTGCGCGCATGCAGGGGGGGTCGCCGCTCGCACTCGGGTTGCACTGCCCCTCGCTCCGTGTGCCCCCTTCGCGTGCGCCCCCTCCTTGCACGCACCTCCTCCCCGGGCGCGGCGAGTAAACCGGGAGGGCTGGGGTAGCGCACCTCACGTGGAGGGGGCTGGGCTGAGCGCACCGACCCTCCTGCGTCCCCAGGCGTGCGCGGGCATGATGGGGCGCATCCACCCGGGGCTGGCGTAACCCGTGCGGAGGGGGTGGACGCGCCGTCCTTCCCTTACGCCCACGTGCAGGGCGGTGTGATGCGCATGGGGCCGGGCTGGCGTCGCCCACGCGAAGGGGACTGGGATGGGCGTGCCGTCCGTCCCCTTGCGTGCGCGTGCGGCGCGGGGCTGGGCTGGCGTGGCCCGCGCGGACGGGTGATCGCACCGTCCGTCCCCTTGCGTACGCGGGCTGGGCTGGCGTCGCTCCCCGCTGAGGGGACTGGGGTGGTCGTTGCCGCCCGTCCCCTTGCATGCGCGGGCGGCGTGGGGCTGGGTTGGCGTGGCCCGCGCTGAGGGGGCTGAGGGTGGGCACGCCATCCCTCCCCTTGCGTGCGCGGGTTGGGCTGGGCGCGTGGGGTTGGGCCGACGTCGCCCACGCGGAGGGGGGGTGGGGTGGGCTCACAGCCCCTCCTCTTGCGTGCGCAGGCAGGGTGGGGCGCGTGGGGCCGAGCTGGCATGGCCCGCGCAGAGAGGAGTGGCGTGGGCACACCGTCCCGCCTCTTGCGTGCGCGGGCAGGGTGGGACGGGGCGCGTGGGGTTGAGTTAGCGTGGCCCGCGCAGAGGGAAGTGGGGTGGGCGCACCGTCCCTCCTCTTGCGTACGCGGGGTGCGTGGGGCTGCCTGGCTAGTGTCGCCCGCGCCAAGGGGGACTGGGGTGGGCGCACCGCCTCCTCTTGCGTACACGGGGCGTGTGGGGCTGAGTTACCATGGCCCACGCAGAGGGCAGTGAGGTGGGCGCACCGACCCTCCTCTTGCGTATGCGGGGCGCGTGGGGCTGGGCTGGTGTTGCCCGCGCCAAGGGGGACTGGGGTGGGCGTGCCGTCCCCCCTCTTGCGTGCGGGAGGAGAGGCGGGAGGGCGCGTGGAGCTGGAGGGACAGGGCGTGTCCCTCCTTCGTACCCGTCTGCGCGAAAGGGGGAGACGGAGGGGCCCCGCGACGAGGGGGACGCAACGGGGGGCGTGGGGTGACCTGCACGAAAGGCGATGTAAGTGGGGGGGGGGGGCGTGGTGGATATGGTGGGGTGCGTACTTACCTTTTGCGCCCCTGTCTGTGTGGAAAGGATGGGTGGGGGGCGTGTGTAGAGAGGAAGGGGGGGGGAGAGAGGACGAGACTGCGAAACGGGTGGCGTCGTTAGTCAACACGGCGTCTTTCATTCGGCGTCTTTCGTTCGGGTGTCAATTTAGGCCTACGACACTCAATTAACGTTTGTACTATTCGCTAAGTTAGTCAAAGTAATATGTACAGTAATGCCAAAAGTATCTCTATTGAGCCATTGGTTCTGCAGCCAGGGAGCGCGCGGAGGCGTTTGCAGCTGCAGAGACTGCATCTGGCTTGGCGCGCTTCCCTGGCCGTTCCCCCCCACTGTAGGGGTCACTGTATACGAGGGATTTTCGTTTCCCACTTTGTCCGATGTGCTGAGCTGTCGAGCTCGGCAGCGCAGTGGCGGCAGGCGCTTGACGCCGCTTAGGTGAGATCCGGACGCCCATATTTCGGGACGTTTCCAACCAGGGGTTGGCATTTGGGACTAGTCTGTCCCGTTCTGGCAATGGATACGATTGCGCTCCTGAACCTAGAATCGGAGCAGGATGTTGAAGTGGCAATCCCTCTGCAGGGAGAGAGAAAGATGCCAACTGAGAGGGAATCTTAGGAGGAACCTGGAGGGGCTTTGTCTCTTGAACCTCTGAATTGGGGGTGTGGGGGTACTGGCTCTGCACAGCAGCAAGGTGCTTGCACAGCCGGATCCTTGGGAAGTCCAGGCAATCACAGATTGCAGCCTGGGTGTCGATGACATACAGTCGGCCTGGAGATGTTTGAGACGCCACATGGAATTTAGCGTTGCCGAGTGGTGTAATGGAATGTTCAGGAATAGTCTTAGCGCGTGATATGACTACTTTTTTGTGTTGCTTAGCGAGATCGCCGCTTTCAAAGCCAATTTCCTGGCGATGATGCCGGTGATGATAATATTCTGGCATCATCCGTTGGGTAAGCGTATAGATCAAATGATCGATTCGCCGATTGCGCTTTCCATCCAACCAGTAGGACTTTAACAAATGGTGAAATCTGGAATATGAATTAGATTTCGCTTATTCAGCAGATAACAGAATAGTTACCCCTCCAAAAGCATGTTTGTTTCGCTTTCCTCATAGATGATCCGTGATTTCCGAGTCACTGGAGACCACATATGCAATATAGGCATCCACTTTATGTTAAAATATTTCACAAAGGACTGAGGGAAGTTTGGATCGCTGGAGATCTTGTCCCATATCTCAAAAAACTCGGCCAGATTGGAAGTCTTGACCAATTTCTTCACTAGATCCCACAACTTTTCGAATTGATCTGTCCGGAAATGTGATTGGATCGCATGGAGCACATGCCACTGGCACAGAATTATCCGAGTTTGTGGAAACACGGCTTCCAGTGCTGCAATCTGGGCCTGGTCGCAATCTGTCATAAAATAAGTAGGCCGGACCACCGGATTCCAAGATCGAACTAAATTGAGGAAATAAGCGATTGTGTCTGATTGTATATTGGATGACAGCATCCAGGCTACTGGCACCCCTGACAGGTAATGAGTAGTCGCCCGAAACAGCAAAAGAATTTATTTGCTTACCATGTCCCCAATGATCCCTGGCCATAATTGTAACTAGCATCATCCCAGAATAGCAAGTCGTGTTGTGAGTGGCATCAATGCCGAGGATGCCGGACCCAAGGCGCCCAAAAGCGTCAGATTGAAACTTAGTTTGGATCACCAATATGAATAGATCCTCCGCTAATCTCGATCCTTGAGGGGATGGATCTTGCCTGTCTTTGCAGAATGAGTTTACCCCCTGCTCCTTCAGATCGGTTTCCAGCCAAATCTTGATGGAAATTTCATCTTTTGCGTGCTTCTGTGTTTTCTCCCGCTCCAGTGCAGTGGCAATGTGATTTATGTCTTTCATCACTATGTACATATCACGATCGGTGTCAGACGCAGAAGCGCGAATCGACTGAAGCTAGTGAACATTAGCTAATGTGTGCAAAAAAGCGGTGATTACTTACAATGGCTTGGCGTGCCACCCCCTGCTCCAGAAATTCCCTCACTCTCCCTTTCGCGTTCTTGCTTAGTCGAGTGTAGATCAGATTTTCAAGGCCTAGAGCATGGTCATGAGTCCGAGTGTAGCGCCCCAAAATCACTTGTGTTCCCGGATAGCCCTTGAGGTCGACTTTGCAAGGGCACCCAATCCGTTTGGGGCCAAGCTTCTGGATCCGGTCTGGGAACTTTTTCTCGTAAGGTTTGATGCCGCCTGATCCTTGGCGTGAACATCGGTAAATGCGTCTCCAAGTGAAGTGACATATGCCGCATTCGGTATTTGCAAGCGACAGATCAATCGAATCTATCCCCTCTTGTTCCTGTCGCCAAATGTCAAACTCAGCAAGGGACTCCCAAGATAGGTCATAGCCAGCAGACTCTTTGTCGTATTCAAAGCTTCCAATGGCAGGCCGAGAATGACCAAGTCCAGCACCTGACTCAAGTCAGTCTGAGTGGCCGGTCCAGTGGGTCCTGCTGAGGTAATAGATAAGCGAAAAGGAGGGAGTGTTGTCATCTCAATAAGTCAAGGAGTTTGCAGAATGAGCACTGCACTCCCAGCCAAGTTCTGACACCAAATATACAATATTCTTATTTCCATTCTTTTTACTGGGGTGAAGTACTAGAGTGTGGCTCGACAGAACATATTTCGATCTAGTGAAGTGGGCATTACTGTGGCGAGCTTGGTGGCGAGCTTAGCGAATAGTGTAAACGTTAATTGAGTGTGCCTAAGATAGTCCTAATATCGATACCCGAACGAAAGAAAGACGCCGACGACGCCACCCGTTTCGCAGTCTCGTCCTCTCTCTCCCCCCCTTCCTCTCTACACACGCCCCCCACCCATCCTTTCCACACAGACAGGGGGCGCAAAAGGTAAGTACGCACCCCACCATATCCACACGCCCCCCCCCCCACTTACATCGCCTTTCATGCAGGTCACCCCACGCCCCCGTTGCGTCCCCCCTCGTCGCGGGGCCCCTCCGTCTCCCCCTTTCGCGCAGACGGGTACGAAGGAGGGACACGCCCCCGTCCCTCCAGCTCCACGCGCCCCGCCTCTCCTCCCGCACGCAAGAGGGGGGACGGCACGCCCACCCCAGTCCCCCTTGGCGCGGGCAACACCAGCCCAGCCCCACGCGCCCCGCATACGCAAGAGGAGGGTCGGTGCGCCCACCTCACTGCCCTCTGCGTGGGCCATGGTAACTCAGCCCCACACGCCCCGTGTACGCAAGAGGAGGCGGTGCGCCCACCCCAGTCCCCCTTGGCGCGGGCGACACTAGCCAGGCAGCCCCACGCACCCCGCGTACGCAAGAGGAGGGACGGTGCGCCCACCCCACTTCCCTCTGCGCGGGCCACGCTAACTCAACCCCACGCGCCCCGTCCCACCCTGCCCGCGCACGCAAGAGGCGGGACGGTGTGCCCACGCCACTCCTCTCTGCGCGGGCCATGCCAGCTCGGCCCCACGCGCCCCACCCTGCCTGCGCACGCAAGAGGAGGGGCTGTGAGCCCACCCCACCCCCCCCTCCGCGTGGGCGACGTCGGCCCAACCCCACGCGCCCAGCCCAACCCGCGCACGCAAGGGGAGGGATGGCGTGCCCACCCTCAGCCCCCTCAGCGCGGGCCACGCCAACCCAGCCCCACGCCGCCCGCGCATGCAAGGGGACGGGCGGCACGACCACCCCAGTCCCCTCAGCGGGGAGCGACGCCAGCCCAGCCCGCGTACGCAAGGGGACGGACGGTGCGATCACCCGTCCACGCGGGCCACGCCAGCCCAGCCCCGCGCCGCCCCCGCGCACGCAAGGGGACGGACGGCACGCCCATCCCAGTCCCCTTCGCGTGGGCGACGCCAGCCCGGCCCCATGCGCATCACACCGCCCCGCACGTGGGCGTAAGGGAAGGACGGCGCGTCCACCCCCTCCGCACGGGTTACGCCAGCCCCGGGTGGATGCGCCCCATCATGCCCGCGCACGCCTGGGGACGCAGGAGGGTCGGTGCGCTCAGCCCAGCCCCCTCCACGTGAGGTGCGCTACCCCAGCCCTCCCGGTTTACTCGCCGCGCCCGGGAGGAGGTGCGTGCAAGGAGGGGGTGCACGCGAAGGGGGCACACGGCAGCGAGGGGCGGTGCAACCCGATGTGCGAGCGGCGACCCCCCTGCATGCGCGCAAGGGGTGTGCGGGCGAAGCGAGGCGCACGCGAACGAGGGCAGCACAGAACGAGGGGGCGTACAACCCGGAGCTCCGAGCGGCGAACCCGCGAGTGCGCTACCCCAGCCCTCCCGGTTTTACGCGCCGCGTCTGGGAGGAGGCGTGCAAGGGGGAGGGCCGCACGCACGCAAGCGAAGGGGGCGAGGGGTGGTGCAACCCGAGCGCGAGCAGCGAGCCCGCGCGGGGTGCGCTACCCCAGCCCTCTCGGTTTACGCGCCGCGCCTGGGAGGAGGTGTGCAAGGGGGGAGGGCCGCACGCACGCACGCGAAGGGGGCGAGGGGCGGTGCAACCCGAGCGTGAGCGGCGAACCCCCGCGTGCGCGTAAGGATGTGCGGGTGAGGCGGGGCGCAACCCGGGTGGGGGTGCTACGTGCGAATGGAAGGATGGGCACATCAGAGCGGGGGTGCGGGGCGAAGCGAAGCCCAGGTGAGGCTGCGTGGGAAAGGCGAGCACCCCCCGCGCCCGTAGATCGACTTAGAAAAATCCATGTAAAGTAGTTAGCTAATAACAATAAGAATAAATTTATTTTTCTATAAACATTAATAAGCGAACTTAACAAAAAAACAAAACATGCTTATGTACGCTGACTAAAGGAAAGTTCACCCATCTGAGCTTGAACGCTAATTGGAGTGACGGTCTCGTTTTGGAATCCAACAACGTGACTTCTTGGCACCTTCCTTTTATGGGACGTAACACTTTGCGGAATAGTGGCAACTTATACTGCTGACGTGGTGTCATATCCGAGCGTCAGTGTCCACTTCCGGGCCGAATGTAACAATGGGAACCACGCACCGTATGGATGCCAAAACCCACGTCATCCCCATCCGTCGAACAACGTTTAGAAGACATGGTCATCAGACGACAGCATGCACAAGACTGCATCAAACACGCGCAAGAACTGATGGCAAGAAGGGGCAAGACGCGTTTCATCCCGTATCAAGAGGGCGCAATGGTCTGGTTGGAAGGAACAAACCTCCGGACCTTCTACCCCACCGCAAAACTAGCCCCGAAACGCCACGGACCGTTCCGAGTGAAAAGGGTCCTCTCAGACGTTTCATACGAATTGGAACTCCCAAACACGTGGAAGATCCACCCCGTCTTCCATGCGAACCTTCTCACGCCATATAAGGAGACGGAGCTGCATGGCGCAAACTTCACGCACCCACCTCTGGACCTAATCGATGGAGAAGAAGAGTTCGAAGTGGAGCGTATCCTGCAATCCCGATCACATGGACGAGGGCGCAAACTTCAATTCCTCGTCCAATGGAAGGGATTCCCGATAAGTGACAGCACGTGGGAACCGCTCGAGAATGTTCGACACGCCCCAGATCTTATTACCGATTTCTATCGCCTAAACCCTACCGCCGAAGGGGCTGGACGAAAGATATAAAAGCACACCATCTTCATCGCACTATCGTTCCGTCCCCATTACCCTCTGCTCAACCATGACGACCACTCCTATTATCTCTACCATCCAAACCCGTCGCCCAGTCGAGATCATTCTCGAGAACCTGACCATACCTTCACAGGACCTTGGTGTCCCCTCCGAACCAGAGGGTCGTACGCCGTACTCGGTCATTCCCGAAACACCACCACTTCCCGTCCTCGCACTCGCCACCTCGGCTCTAGCCTCATTGACCGAGGAACCCACGACAGCCGCTGAACCCCCTTGACCTATCATCGTCCCCTTCTCGATCGACACCCCCGTTACCGTTCACGTTCCCGCCACACCAACATACCCACCCGAATCCACTGTCCCCCTCTCCCCTCCACCACCGTTGTCGCCACCTGCTGTCCTTGCTGCCCATATCCCTACTCCATCATTCCCCGCGGGGATGGACCACACTTTCACACCGATTCCGCAGACTCGTAAGGTCGAGCCTGACCCTGCTCTCGCCCTCCTAGACGATGAGGAGGACAAGGAGAATGAAGACCCCGGTATCCCCTTCTTCCTTAACGACCCCACCTCACCCACTTTCTTCCCGCTTCTCGTCAGCGAGATGGGAACTGTCAAAGAAACGGCACGGTACATCTACTACCGTCACAACTACCAGGAGGTCGTCGGGACTATGGGGAAAGGTCACCCCTGCTATGCCTCGCAGGTCTTCCTTAATGAGGTCTATACTGGTCAACTCGCGCAACACATCACAGACAACCAGCTAAACATGTTCCATCCTCACGACCCCCGCACCATCGTTCTTAACGAGGTGCTGATCGAACTTCATAACCCCCATCTCCACGCCGAGATCTCCCGCCTCCGCGAATGTCTCACGCGCCGGGACACCATTCGTACCCGTCAGTCGGATATCCGACGGCTCGAGACGGAACTGACGCGGGATCAGTTCCATCTCGATATGGACTTCTCCTCGGTCCGGAAGCGTCTTCAATACGCTCGGGCCATCCCCCTCATCGCCAACAAATACGCCGAGCTTCATGCGAAGCCCGTGCGCCCCCGAGGCTCACCTGAACCTATTCCCCTCGCCCCTCGTGACGCTGGACCCAGCGAGATGCCCCGCCTTCAGGGGGAAGGCGGCAAGTGTCGGCGCAAGTGCTTCCAGTGCAAGTCGGAAGATCACCTGGTAGCGCAGTGTCCGGAGAGGCGGTCTCGGGAGCCGTGCCAGTGGTGTGGGAGTCATGCTCATCGACTCGACGTCTGCCTCATACGACGCCTCTCTCCCATGACCCCCGCGCATGTAGACCCAGACTCCCGCCCTCGGTGGTGTGGGAAGTGTCTGAGGTATGACGCTACGCACGAGGAGATCAAGTGCCCCATGTACGAGATGTGCTGGGATTGTGGAGAAAGGGGGAGGTTTATGTTTTTACGGCGTCACACTTGCCCCTGCACTCCATCTCCAATACCTGCTAACATCCCAGCCGAGGAGGATTACGCCTATACTAGTGACTAGTCGAAGTCGTGGCGACTTCGATTCTAGTGGGGGGGTAATGTTACGATTTCTGCCTTCCGAGTTGACTGTACGATTACGATACGATCCGATGACTCACGTCTCCTGACTCTTATCTCGCACCTTGCGCCTCGGCGATAGGATAGGTCGTGGTATGCTTCTCTTAACCCGCTGACCATTCCTGAAGCCCGCATGACCCCGCGGAACCCCCTTATGCTCTATACAGTTTCTCCCTTTGTTTACGTTCTAGGACTGTCGACTCACGATTGCGCCATATGTTTGTTACTCACAAACATCCTGTAATAGTATATAAGTCACGCCCTACCTAGCTTGTACGGTAGACTTGACTTCTTGTGTAATACCACATCGTCTTCACCTCACAAACGTCTCAACTCGCCTTTGTGCTTGAGTCCCTGCTTTAGCTCGCCGTTGCGCTTGAGCCTTGCCTTCCTACTATTGCGCTCGGTACCAGGGATACCGAGTGTCACTTGTGCACCACCGAACTGAGTCTTAACCGACTCGTGCTCTCCGATCCCGTTGACTTAGACACGGTACACGTCGTACCTAACGCCCCTGTGGTGGCGTTACACAACCGCTGTCACAGTCAAGAGCAAAAAGAAAGAGGTTTGACCGGGGACGCTCACTTCTCACGCGGATGTAACAACCATGGGCTTTCTGGGCTCTGATCAACGCTTTACTTATTACTTTTTGATTACAATAACACATATACGCTATGGTTGACTAACATACGTCGCTGATTACAGACAATGAATACCTTACCTATGTCTTTACCTTTGCGTTAAAGCGTCCGCATCCGCCTGTGCTCCTGTGTATCTCCTCTCATCCCTATTATCTCTATCTACGTTCTGCCGAACCAGCTCGGTCGATCCCATATGGGAAATGGCCAAGACCTGTGGCCATACGACCACGAAAAGTGGCCGCCAATGAACCCGGGTCTGATCCCGGGAATAGGCCGCTTGTCCTATACCCCGCCGATCTCGGTGCAACAAGGAAACGCACCACTAAACAATGAGCGAGTACAATGAAAAAGGATGAAAACAAGGGCGCCAGCGGGCTCCTACAAATTGTAGTATTGGAAGCGGCCCACCTCGTATGGGTCTTGAGATGCGACAAGAAAGGACGCACAGCCCACACGAGATCAAAACACGTTGGCTGAATGTAATCAACAAGAGACTAACTGAAGACAAAATAATAGCAACCAAGGTTAAAAAATGCGACAAGACTGCCCAGCTCGCGGAGGCGACCTGGGGTAATGTATTAAGAAAATTCTCCGATCCACCGTATAACTGGATCCACAACCGTGAGGTTTTAGTGGGTAGTATAGCGCGTCAGGCCCGGCCCATAGCAGGAGATGCGCAATGAGTCCCACACTACCCCAACACCAGGGGTGTACCCAAATTCGTATTTTGCCTCACTACTCGGACCTCGGTCCGGCTTCAGCATGTTAGACAGGGCTGGTACCTACAACTTCCTCTCGTCTAACGTCTATTCTTGGCCCGCTAGATATTTTAGGTAATATTTAGTACAGGAATAGAGCGCTTTCCAAAAAAAAAAAAAAAAAAAAAAAGACATGCTCTTGGATGACAGGGGAGGCAGGCCCAAGAAGAGGGGAAACAGAGTTAATAGAGTTAGCACAGCAAGCCAGTAACTGTTTTAGTGATCGACTGTCTGACGCTGGCCTAAGCGATGACTGACTCAACGACCGGTCCTCGGTCCTCCTCAGTAAATAGATGCCGGGGTCGATCGGTCCAACATCGGGTCCACCGCAACCCTGGTCATAGGGTTACCATATTTGGCCGATACAGCAGAGGCTATCTCTCGTGGTCAGCTGATTGTGACGTAAGGCCTGAGGTAGTGCGTTCACCGTGTAGCTGTACCCAGTGGTGGGTCATGCTATTGAGATAGCCTTGGTGCAGATCAAGATATAGTCAAGTTGTAAGTTACGCAACACCGTGATGGAGCCGCTACTATTAGCAAGTAGATATCTGGAGGGGTTTACGCCGTGCAATACCCGCGTTCGTTACGCATGGCTGTTAGGCGTGGTCAATCTCCCACAAGTCACGTGTTTGAGGCTGAGCACTTTCATTGAGTAAGTGTGCTTCTGGGCTACGTTGAGTGTGAACAGACATGCGCAGTGAGGCCCGGACGTCCGGGACGTTATTAGTACACAGCATACAGCTGATCCGGGAACTGGAAGGCGCACGTTATTCGTTGGCGTTCCGGGCGCCAACCCTCTTTGCCACACCGCAAACGCGTGGTAGTTCAAACCGTGACGAACACATGTTCTTCTCGTTTGGGTATTGCCGGGTACGAGTGAGGGTAGCCAGCTCCAACCCGTAGTAAACCCGAACCAAGGGTCCTCGGGCACGGAACCCTTGTTTTTGAAGCCAATTTCCATGCGGGTCACTTGAGGTGCGAAAACCCGTGAGGGGTACAGCTACGGCTAGAGGCAGGTCAATAGCAGGTTTCGCAGATACCTGTACGCACATGTTCGACTTTGACTTCTGTGGGCATTGTGGCCCCAGTTGGGAGGAATCAGTCCTTTGCGAGAATCGATGAAGTCGAACACCACGGCGAGGCTGCAAATTAGTCAGGGAATCCATATGGTACCAGTTTCCTTGTAGATGCATTGACGAGAACGTCCTCTGAGGAGCGTGAGAAAGCGAAACGACAAGACGGAAAGATGCCGTAGAGATCACGAGCGATCTAGTCCTTCGGGTCCCTGCGATTAAGCCTAACTTTCAGGATGGTCCCACTGAGGTGAAGAGAAAATGGTAGCGACACGGCGCTATTGGTATTCAGCAGAGTAGGGGAGTCTCTCTCTCAGCACCTTCGGGCCTGCAAAGCCACCGATGAAGCCTGTCCAGTAGTCACGTGAGTGTTCCGGACCGTCACACCTACTAGACATCATAGAAAGACGGGCCTCTCCTCCACATTCCACGAAAGTTGGAATGTCGAAACCTGAACGGCGTTCAAAATATCCAAAGAATTGTTTGCGGTGATCTCACTTTCGATAATACAAAACGACCGACATCGTCATTTCTAATTCGACCCAAACATCGTATTCGTCGTCCGTAATTCCGGGTTCGAGTGCCGACGCATTGGCTACAGCCGCATTAGCTCAATAGGTTGAAAACACCGCACACAGGCCAGTGAAGTGACACACCACCCAATCCACTGGATTCCATCTGAAAGCGGAGCATTGTACCTGGAAATGCCTCTCGTTTAGCTCCCATACGACATGGGTCAGTATACACGTGGGATAAAAGGATGTTAGAATGGGTTAATGAGCACCACCAAGTCGTAGGAATGGCCTCTGTAGCAATTGCTGCTACCTCCAGCCTCACAACAGAAAAAGAAGCCACATCCAGACTTATCGTTGGACCATATCCACGGACTTTCAGTTGTCGAACAAGATAGGCGTATTGCACTTGTTAAGCGGTATCAAGGGATGCAGGGGCAGGGCATTCCGTCGCCGCGTGACTGAAAGACAACTGTGTAATGTCCAGAACGATTATCGCCGGGAATACATCTGGGGTAGTTGACGTTGCCAACAAGGTGAGCTTCTGAAGCTGGAAAAGTTGTAAAAATGACTGAACAAATTTCGGTTCGGGGGTGGCGGAGAGGTGGGAACCACGGACAAAAAGGGCCTACCGGAAAGCCCAAGGTACATACGGCCTACGTGGACCACACTGAGTTTCTGGAGGGTACTGACTTTCGTGAGGTTCATATTGCTCAATGAAATCCCCGCGAGTCAAGGCCGGTCGCTATTCTCGGGATTGCGTCGTGTGCTACGCCAATTCTGTTTTTCCATATTCCCATTGTTTTGTCGACGAGCGAAAAGTCGCAACCATGAGGTTGAATCCGACCCTTCCCGGGCCAGTAAGGTAGTGGGCCCAATCTCCCAGCCCGGTCTCCGAGAACAGTTATGACGAGGTCGCGGTCCAGACAGTAACCATGGAGATGGTCTCTCGGCAGGGATCCGCTACCTCCACTTGGCTGCTATAGATCATCGCTCTTTGTGACGACTGGAGTTCTTGTGGTTGTTCTAACTGTCGTCCTGGCCTACAAGAGAGAACCGATCGATCGCAGCAGCAACAGTCGATCCGCGCAGGGCAGTGGGCTGTGCAGTGGTGCTAGGTAGTGAGGCGATGTTTTCTCCCACGCCACGATCCAATGGGTTAAGGTTACGCTTGGGTTGTCTTGAACCGAGACCTGGGTGGTGGACTTAGCTCTTCCGATTGATTTGGTGCCAATCTTTGTTGGACGAGGTGAGCCTTATTTACTATTGGTTCTGATAATGATGCAAACGAAAAAACGCATAGACATGCAGGAAGCTCTGTCCTTTCTCTGCGACATGCTCGTCTTTCATCCATTCACTTCCCTCTTCGTGCTTTGTGCCTGCTTCCCGTTGGCCCGATTTTTACCAGATTGGGGAGCGGCCATCGTCAGTATCGGCCTCGCGATGCCACTCGTGGTCATCCTTATGGGTTTGGTCGTTGGGGCCACCTCGAGGCGCAAGTAGTCATATATTGGAGCTAGGAATCGGACTTCAAGGGAACAACCCAACTGTCCATGGGAGACGAACGAACGGGTGGATGTCGTACACGGTCCATTTACATGCCACGACACTTGGTGTATCGCCGCCTGGCCGTTAACGCACTCCCAATACAACATGAAGTATACGGGGCAGGTCGCATTCCCTCATCTCCTAGTCTCCATCGCTCGTTATCTCACTCGTCACATCCCACCGCCATGGAGCGCCGCCACTGATATTCTCCCCGAAAACGGCTCCTAGAGCATTTGTAGACAAACCACGTGTCCCCGCGCCTCGTGCTGCGTGTTTGTCTATCAGCACTCCGTCCATCCCCGATCACCCACGGCACTACCCTCATTTCCTGTCTCTTTGAAGCTGTCAAGACGCTTCGCACCCGTCGGTCACTTCAGCCACGCTGTACTTGTCTTTGACAAGGGTACAATTACATCTACTTGAATCGTTCATTGTTTAATTTCCTCACCTCAGTACACACGCGTAGTCGATCCCATTATCTCCATCTGTCCTCTTTTGTCCTTCCCAAGGTCCTTCCTCTTGTCTCGGCCACTCGTACCTTATCGCCTCCATCTATGCCACATTCTAATCCTACTGGACCCTCCCTCTTCCTCCTCTACCTTATCGGCTCATTCATAGGTACAGATCCCTTTGTATTTAAATCCCGTGTCGAATACACAACACCGGGTCACCATTCTCCCCCTTAGGTTCTCGTGTGATCCCCGGTTCGAGTCAGGCCCTCAGCACGTGCAGGACACTGACATCGATGACACACTGCAGGTCCCTAGACTTTTTGATGCTGTGCTTGGTGTGCGCGTTTTGGAAAGGTCGACACGTGCAGTCGTGGATGGACGTACTGAAGTTCACCACATGTGTATCGTTTTGTCATTGTTAAATTACATCAGTATGCCTACATTCCATTTCTAGGTAAGAACTACGTGAGATGTCATGTCCGCGTACCATGAGGATATCGAAATAATGAGACAAAAAAATGAGACGGTTTGGTTTGGTAAAGGAACGAAGGCATTGCGGCTATGCAGGGTATACTGCACGCGGTAGAAGCTATTCGGAAGTGAGAAGGACGTATAAAACAAGGGTGTTTGCGATGCACACCTCGAAGTTCCTAGAGACAAGACGAACGGACGCGCACGCGACACTACTGTGTTGTGACTGGTCGCTGTATGACGCTCAATAATCCATACACAGGATCATCCCGAGGTGTGTCTGGATGGACTTCGAACCCGTTCTCACGAAGAGCAGCAGAGGACCCCAATCGACCAAAGCCAACAGGATCAGAGAGTGACCCGCTGGTACGCGGTTGCCATTCAGGGGTCGCAATATGAGAGACGTCCGGCGACGGGACGCTCGCCAACGACCCATGCCCTGAACAAGGTAAATCACTTGCTCCTCGACGCGAGCCAGATCAAGTACAAGGGATCCGGGCCGTCGGGACAGTGGCAACGCAATGCGGCTCTCGTGCACGACCACCACCCCGGAGCTTGGCAAATGTGCCCAAACCGGTCGCGCACCTGATCCATGGCGAACGAAAAATCCGACTCTGCATCTGGACGAATGTAGGGAGAAGTTCTGGGCTCGGGTAGCAGCTTTAACCTCCTGAAGAAGCCCTCACAGGCTCGTTGGGGATGAGACGGATAGAGCGCCGAGAGGAAAGAGAAATACAGCCAAGCGCAACCGAGATGCACCACTCTCTAACGCCAGGGGCGTGACGCCGAAAGCGGCGCCACCAACGAAACAGATTAAGACCTGTACGACAACCTCTGATAGAACGTTTTAGCCATGCGACACAGACCAAACGAAGGCGAGGACAAACCAATGGTGATGATGGCTATGAAATACCGATTCTTCGGCATTCCCTCAAAAACATTCAACTTTCTGTCCAGTCGTCGGCAGTTGAATAAATTGGAGATCTGTGCGAACATAAACGCATTGAAAACAAGCGTCTGCATGATCTTGTCGTGATGGTTCTGTACTGTAGGATCGTCGGCATGATGGAACCCAAGGACTCGCGAACCAAGGAAATGGAGGAAGAGGGCGATGATGATTGGATAAGCTGCCTGTCCTAAGATCTGTTTGGTCATGTTGACGGTGAACAACGGATCACTCTTCTTGTCGGGTTTTCGACTGTGCAGGACTGGCGAAGCTGGGTCCGTCGTAAGCGCAACTGTGGCAAAGGTACCCATGATAATGTGAATCCAAAGCAACTGAACCGCGCCAAATATTGGTTTTTCTAGACGATGACGCCAGAGCCCAGACGATCATGATCACGACAGTCGCAAAGTGGGTTGAAATCTGGAATTGAAGAAATTTGCGGACCGAATCGTTGACGCAGCGTCCCCATATAATAGCATTAACGATCGAGGAGAAGTTGTCGTCCATCAGAATGATGTCGGATGCTTCTTTGGCTACTTCAGTGCCCGCTGGCACCCATGGAGAATCCAACATGAGCAGTCTTGAGTGCTGGCCCATCGTCGGTACCTGGCACCAGTGACGCCAACGACCTCCCCTAGTTCCTTCAGCGCCTCGACCAAAATGCGCTTATCCTCAGGAGAGGACCGTGCGAGCACTTGCAGCCGCGGCACGATCGCTTTCCTGTCATTCGGTGAGAGTGTCCGAAAATGCGGACCCTCCATAATAATGCCTCCGGGGGTGTAGATGCCGCATTGTTGGCAATCGATCGGGCGGTCAGCACGTTGTCTCCTGTGCACATCTTCACGCGAACCCCTGCCTTGTCACAATTTGCCACGATCTCTCGGACACCTGCACGGAGAGGATCCTCGATGGCGGCGATGCAAATGAGTGTCAGATCAGTCGTCAAGTCATCGTAATCGACCTATCCCGCCGAGTCAGATATCAAACACTTGAACACGGGACGCGTTTACTCGCCTCGTCCTTGCCCAACAGCCGCGCACCCTGAGGAGGCCAGTTGGGAAAGTCACGGTAACACAGGGCGATCGTGCGTAACGCTTGGGATGCATAGGATGCGATGGTGTGTGAGATGTTGTCCTCTTCCGTTTCCCCGATTGGCACTGTCTCGACTTCGTTGCCACCCGAGCATCGTTTGCAGCGTCACGATACGCGACAACGTGACGCGTGCATTTCCGTGCCAATACTTCGCTTGCACCCTTGATATATAGACGGTGACTTCCGTCAGAAAGTCGCACGACGCAGCCCATGGACTTGCGGTCACTAGAGAAAGGGGATCATCTGAATGATATTGGCTGAGTCACGAGTGTCCTTGTAGCTCGGCCAGCCGAGCTCCTTTGCAAATCCCAGCAACGCCGTTTCGGTCTTGCTTCCGATGAATACGGGCGATCCGCTTTCGGGGTCCACGTCTTCAAATGCGGTCGAGTTAATTGCAATAGCCACATTGAAGAGGTCCTTCAGCTGGTGCGAGAGGACCGTGTTTAGGTTGGCCAAATCGACGCCGATGTCTTCCACGTTGGGAGCCCTCCGCGCTTCACTGCCTGTACATGCGCGATTATCTTCAAGTCTTCGCACGAACATGGCGTGGACGCCAACGGAGACAGCAACGACAGTCATCTCATTTTGTGTAAGCGTCCCGGTTTATCGATGCAGATGACCGATGCGTGCGCTATGGTCTCACATGATCCGAGCACCCGCACCAACAGATTCTGTTTGAACATCCGTTTCGTCGCAAAGGCCAGGGCGTGAGTGACGGTGAGGGGTAAGCCTGCTGAGGGTTGTAAGTATGACCTCTGGAATATTAGCACGGGCGGGTGAATTACCTTCAGGAACGGCGACGACCACGAGAGTTAGGGCGATGATAAGAATGTTCACGAAGGCTATTCCCTTTTCGTTCGGCGTCCTGAACGAAAAGCTCAGTATCTGCTTAGATGCAAGTTGAGGTACATGAAAATACCTCTGGGGATTATTCGATCCGAGTTGAACGAAGTAACGAACGAGAAGGGCAGCGAAAAGGAGTCCTCCTGCAATACTGCCGATCTTGGCAATTATCTCGGAAAGGCCATTCAACTTGAGCTGCAATGGCGTGTTCTCCGAGTTGCGTCGCCAAGCTGCAAGTCAGAGTCTCGTGAGAAAGTGTAAATGCGAGGGAGAGAGAGAAACGAACCCATCGTGATCCGGCCATTAAAGCTCTTAGTCCCAACAGAAATAACGACGTAAGAGCCAACCCCTTCAACAACCTTACTTCCGCTAACGATAAAGCAGTCCGTGTATCGGAGCAACTCCAAGTCAGACGGGCCTGTCTTCCTTTGAGAGTCGCTGACACACTCCCCGCCACCAGGGGGACTATCAAGGTCAAACTCCATGAGCTGCTGGTCTCTGAGCGCGACGCATTCTTCGTATGAGAGCTTCTTGATCGTATCCGACTCTCCCGTCGCACTGGACTCGTCGCACCGCACGTTGTGTCCAGAAAGGAAGACACCATCGCAAAGAATAACATCGCCCGGCTCGAACAGCACCATATCACCGACAACAACTTGGTGTACGTCGATTTGCCGTTCTTCACCATCACGAATGACTTGGCAAGGCGACCTTCTATCTTCTCATCGAGTGCCTGAAATTGCCTCTCCTTTTGCCAGTCATTCAGCGAGCCAACAGCGACGACAACAAGGATGGCCGCGATGATGGCAACGCCTTCAACCCAATCGACGGGGTGGTCCCCTTGAGGGCGGGATGTGCAGAAGTCTTGGAAAAGGCCAAGGGTAAACGATATTACGGCGGCGATCAATAACAAGACCTGCGACAGGCGAACATCAGATGAAAGGAAATGAATGCGTGGGGTATCTTTGTGCTTACTAAAACTTTGTCCTGGAGCGCTAGCCACATGAAGAGAAGTAAGGAACGTTGGGGGAGAATATTGTGTCCATATATGCGCTGTCGATCCTGTACAGTCGCTTCGTAGGCGCCTGCTGAATTGGGGGAAGCGGGACGGCCTACACCCGAACCACCAGCGAGACTCGCTGTGCGCTGCAGCACTTCTGGCACACCTGCAGGAGACGTGATATTCGGCTTGAGCGAACTCATCTCTAGGGTTGCAGCATTGATGGTCCCGGAATCACGTGATCCGTTTTGCTTGCTCAAACCGCGAACGCGGTCCTGTCCCAAGACCACGAAGTAGACCCCTTACGCCACCCAAGGTCTCAAGGTTCTCCAAGCTCTTAGAGTCAACGAGACTCGCGAGCTGAAGTGGATTTAACGCAAAGGGCTCGACGTTCAAATCAGCTTCTTGTGTTCTGTCCAAACCTATGTCGATCTCGCCGCGCGATGGATGGATGTGTTGTTCAGTCGCCTTGAAGAAGTTGGCCACTGACGAAGGGTCTGATCCAGCATCCACGTGAGTATTGGTGGAGGAGGGGTGCGTGCTCAGCACGTCAGATTGACCGGAGCGTACAGGACTGAGCCCAGGATTCGAAGGACCTTCGACATCGCGGTTGGTGAAGATACTACCAATGCTGGTTCTGCCCTTTCGACGATGTACTTGCGGCGGAAGGGTGAGAAGACCCAAAGAGGCGTCATGCACCTCTGGGTTATTGTAGCGTAATGCTGTAGAAGTGGCCCGACGAATCGAGCCCGACGAGTGGGTAGATAGAGTGAGGGAAGGCGACAGATGCAAGGAGGATGGTTCAGAGGCATGTGTGACCGGACAGGCGGGGACGTCCAGAGAAATTCGAGAAATTCGAGAAATCGGTGTTGGGGGAGAGAGCAAGTCGTGGACATCCGAGAGTGAGTTTGTGAGGCTGATGGGAAGGGGTGGGAAAGAGTTGGCAGGGGATGTGGCGAATGAAGCGCCTAGAGTGGGACGTACACCAATGAGGGCGACTTTAGGGATGTCCAAGTCATCAGACCCATCAGAGGCCATATGAGAGACAAGGGCGGAAAGGGATCTCGTAGCGTAAACATGGCGAGATGAGAACAACTATAAAACACAACTGCCCAAGGCGATACCCGGTGAATCGGGTCTGCATTGGGGATCTGCCGGTTTTTCTTTGCGTGGGTGTATATGATACTGCGAATCTGAGATCGTGGGGCAGTTTACTCCATATCAGGCGCGCGCGCCGTCACTTACGACACGTGATACAACAGAGGAGGCAACATGACTCGGAAGCGCGTTACAGTGATTCTTCTCGTAGGGATTGCAGGTGCCAATGAGGTTGTTGGGATGATTGGGCGCCCGACAGGCGTGCAAAAATGGCGCTGGGAAGAGAGTTGCGGGATTGAATTGCATAGCCACCCCGTAAGTAAGGCTTCCTCATGTTTCGCCTTAGGGAGGCGCCGACCTATAGGAGTCGCCTCGAGGTGCCGCTTGACTCATCTTCAACGATACACATCCTCAATGAGGTGCGGTTAGGCGAGCCTAAGTCATGTCATGAAGTCAACACGGACAACTGGGGGGTAAATGATCCGTGTGGGCAGGTCTTGATGAATACAGTAGTCTGGGGAGAAAACGGGGATGTGCGGACACGTTGACCCGTTGTTAGAGAGTAGTTTTTTCGGCAAGAGCCGACAAGGCATAGCTCTCGCGCTGCGCCCCTTCTCTCGCCTACATTCCTCCTGCATGCTCGAAGGCACTTTTTCGCTTCCCCTTGTATAAGTTACCGGACACATCAGGTGCAGGTGGGCCGAACTTATTATTACCCTGCTTTCAGGACCGGGCCGGCGGACCCGCCCTGCTATGTCCTCGACGCTCTCTCTCTCGTGTACCTTGGTCGTGTACAGTACTATATTGTACTTCGAGACCCTTTTCCTGCGGGCTCCTTGAACTATGGCAAGCAGGAGTGAGCAGGCCCAAAATAGATATCGCAAAACGAATATTCTAAACTCCGCATCGCAGATCAGATAGTGATTCAATGGCCTTACTCCTGGTATCGCCACTAGGCTAAAAATTATTTGGATTACGTGATTATATAATCATTACCACATTCCCGGGACTCTGGCGACTCCCATAATCATTTTCGTCCCCTATTGTGACTTGGTCACATTGCCACACGTGTAGCGAGGGTCCGTGCAACTCAGGGTTCATCGCTCCCTTTTTTCCCTTGGTGCTCGCCCCTCCCATACTAGGTGTCTGGAATTTTTTGTCCAAACAATGTTCCACATGTTATGAGCTGGGCAGTCTGTCACCGATACTATCTACCGTACCCTTGATCTGGTCACAAACGCCATAATCACTGCTCCTGGGATCGCACCGTTTGCTTCTGGGATCCCCATGCCTTTACTGCCAGTGACCAACAATCATCCCAAGCATGAACATCATCCTTACCTGTGCCCTTGCGTGTTGGCTGACAGCTAAGTGCGCTTTACTGCTACTTTCCCACGCTCTCCCCAACCTTGAGCAACACTTCCAGGGTATGCCACGGCGTCATACTTTGACCCCTCGCCAGCTACCAAGAAGTACGTGTTCAAATGCCACTGCCAGACCATTGACAACATGGACTACGTCTGGCCCATAAACGCACTCGCCTTCCAGTCGACGTACAATACCTTCGCGTCCGGTGGCTCAGATGCCACTGTCTCCTCAGGCGGCTCCTCAGTACCCATGCTACACATCCCCCATTGCCACGCTCACCTTTTCCACGGATGGCACGCACCTCACGATCGGCGCGAGCTATATTTGGGACGAGGGTGAAGAATGCGGAGCGCAGAGTGGCCTACTATAATTTTACATCTCTTTGTTGATACAATGGCTATTTTCAACTGTCCTTGTGTCCGGGTACCGCAGATTCAAAGTTTGTGGTCGGTCGAGCTGATCAGAGCCCATTCTGCCGTGCAAAATGAACGTCCCACACAGGGTCATGCCTGCAGATCGTCGGAAGGCCACACAGCAAAAATAACGTTTCTTTTCCGGCACCTTAAGGTATATTTGTGGCCCATGCATCACTTCTCCCTTTCCCATACCAGTGGAGGTGATCGAGGGTGCTGGCTTGTCGAAGAAGTGGTTCGGGAGATACACACGTCCTTCCTTTTAGTACCACCTTCTTACTTTTGTTTGGATGTGACTTCCTAGTGTCTGGAGGCTTTGCGACCGTTCACCCCAACAAGCTCACCATCAATGCCATTGAGGCAGCTCCACTAGAGGACTTCTCGCTCGAGGTACGCTCATTACACATAGTACATCATGGTTTTCAAACCCGCACGGGTATGGGTTTGACGGGTACGGGTCCGATGTGGAGTACCCGGGTTTGGCGGGTTTTTCGAGTAAATCATAACTTTGTTCCTAGACTAAGTAAAACATTAGGAGCACTACATAGTAAACTACTACTAGTCATAAAGACCCCGCCGCCCACAGTGCTCCGTCCGAGTCGTCCGAATTGAATCGCGCCATCGCCGTACCGAGTCGTTGCCGTCATCATTGTCGGCATTGTCGCGGTTGTTGTTGCTGACGTTGTCTTGCTGTTGTCGTCGTTTTCGTCTTGCTGTTGTCGTTGTCGCCTTGCAGCTGCCACCGCCGCAATCGTCGTCGTCGCCTTGCAGCTGCCCCGCTGTCGTGGTCGTCGCCTTGCAGCCGTCGTGGCCGTCTTGCTGTCATGGTCGTCTTGGTCATGATCATCATCCTGTCGTGTTGCCTTGCCGTCAACTGTTGCTGTTGTGGCAGTCGACATGGCCGTTGTCGCCTGCTGGTGTCGTCTTGGGTGTCATAGTTGTGGCTGGTGTTGCGGTCATGAAAGGTGACTAAGCAAGGCCAGTGAACCAATCATCATCCGGGCCGGGAACATTGGGTACAGAACGACGACGACCAAGATGACGACACTTCGACGACCCACTTCACAAGCTACTAATTATATATAACTGCCGCCGCCATCTCACAACAGCAATAACACACATCAGCAGGACAATAGCGGGGTGAAGACGACGAAATGGCGACGACAAGGCAACACCGAACGACTGGGACCTTGACTCGGACAATAAGAACGACTCGACGCAACAGACCCGACAGACGACGACGACGTGACAACAACACAACGACGACGGAAAGCGGTGACGCGACGACGACGGAAAACAGTAACGCGACGACGACGGCAGGGGTGCACAGTGGGTTTGATCATTAGACTATGTAGTTACACTGTTTAGTAGTTACGGGTCTTGTATAATGGTACTAATGACGCGTGGTATAGACCGTCAGACCGACGGTGGTATACATCATATACCCGTGCTGAATCCTCTCCGTACCCATACCTGTGAGCAAGGGTACGGGTTTTGTGCGGGTACGGGTAAGGGTTGAGTGACCCATGGTAAGTTACCTGTGATGGGCACTAATTACTTAGTGGCAACGGCCCAGAAGAGGATAAGGCCGAGGCGCGCATCGAGGCAGATGTACTACTATACGAGTCTCTGCAACACGCGTTGGGCACAAAATAATTAGATGAACTCCTAATTGTGTTCACTTCAGAGAACCGTCTGTGACCGCTCTTGGTCGCCCTAGTGTTATACAGAAAACGGATAAAATAGACTGCGGCTTTTCTGACACTAGCTTAGAAGTTCAAGAGGGGATGGTGTGTTCAGTTGCGCTTGCATTAGCTACATCATGGCTGCGTGACAGCCTTTCGCTTCCAATAGGCTTATCAACGTGTCAACCATGACGGAGACCATGACAGAAGGAACACTGTCCGTCGTTGCCAGGTCAAAATTTTCACGTTTCCCATGTTCTATATGGCGGGCGTGTCGACAGCGACTTTGATCAACCGACGCATTTGGATGGCCTCTTCAGCCCAGTGGCATACAACGTTGACTATGATTTGATTCCTAGCATCGTGCAATCCCACCTCGTCCACGTCCTCCTCATCCCCCTCAAGTATTAATACCTTGGCTCTCAGCTTTCCCGTGTTTGTCAGCTCTCTCGCCCTCCTGCCCCGTGACCATTCCTGCCCTCGCGCAGTTCGACTCGGCACGTAGTGCTACACCTATTGGCGGAACATGGGCATCGGGTTCAAAGAATGTCATCACTGTTCTGTGCATATCATATGCGGGCCTTCTTATACGAGCAGTCGTTCACACATGAGGAATTTGAATTGTAAATCCGGCCAATGTCAGGTCAGCTTCAGCCACCCCGACGACCGACAGGCCTCTCTTTGTGCTTAATGATTAAAAGTCAATTTCCTTTTAGCACTGAAGACGGGATTGCACAATACCAGATGGACGGCAATGGTGAGTATTTGCAGCCTGCCGCCTCGATATACACTCGACTGTCCACTCATAGGCCCATCTCCCCAATGCATCACTGGTGTCATGAACGGGGTCCAGGGCACATTTACATAGAGTGTACGTCCGGTCGGCCATTGGGCCTGGTGACGGGTCGATGACCATGTACTCATTTGGCAACGGCTTCCAGATCCCCATGTTCCGCGGCCTCAAATTTCTTGGAAAATTACAATGACACGGAGCTATACCAGCTGTAAGAAAATTTCGTAGATCCAACCAATGGGCCTAAGCTTCCATGTTCCTCCTCTCCCTTGTCGACTTCATTGTCTAACATCTCGGAACGCTCAACCAACGATGCACCACCTGTCGACCGGTGGGCGACTGTGAGTCTTACCGCAGTAAGAGGGTTATTTTCCAGTGCACTGCTCGTTTGGCCTACAGACTACGCAAGTTAAGCACACAGCTTCAACATCTACACACAGCGTTGTCTGCAACGTCACACACCGGCCTCCCTACAGGTGCGGCAGCCCTGCGTGCACCTTGTGCACTTCTACCTACACTGCAATCTACTCACCCCTTTCCGCCAGCACAAGCGAGCAACCTGTGGGTGCGGCCTGCCGCCGCACCCACTGACGTCACGCGTGGCGCACATGTCGGCCTCGAGTGTCGTACAGTTGGCATCTTCGAGTTCGTCGCATTTGGGAATGCTGAATTTGACACAGCTTGCACATATTCTGGTCCTCAAACGCATCGCGCATCACACTCACATGCACAGAGCATCTAATGGCTTGCACTCAGCCCAGACGAAGTCAAGCGGCACTCGATCGACGATGTGGACACGCCAGGCAATTTGGCCCGTTTTAGACATTGTCCGAGCCTGATGAGATCGAGAATGCCTCAAGAATCACGCAAGCGAACAATAAGAGGGGGGAACTGGTCTATTCAACAACAGTGTGGTTTAAAGACAGATGAGGCAAGCCCATATCTATCACAGAAAGAGAAGATATGGTAGGAAATGTGGGAGATAGGTAAACAGGAAAACGAGTCGAGACGTTGAGACGATCGAAACATGGTGGTGAGACACGGGTAAGGTAGCACGAAGGCCGAAACAGAGACAAGGGAGCCGAGACAATGAAATCATGATGAACAGAGTGACGGGGAGAGTGTGCGTGCTTGCATGCGTGCGTGGTTGGGAAGAGCAACGGGAAAAATGAAGCGATCGATGGAGAGGTGCGTGCTGGCTGCGCTGTGAACCCGAGACCGCATCGTCAATGTGTGCACGACATGAAAGCGTACTGGATTGTGGGCACTATCAGTGACAGATTGCCCAGCTCAGAGCATGAGGAACATTGCGTACCTTTGACAAAAAGATCCAGGCGCCTAGTATGGGAGGGGTGACCACCAAGGGAAAAGGGAGCGACGATTCGCCGCCGACAAACCCTGAGTTGCACGGACCCTCCGAGTCCACGTGTGGCGATGTGACTGAGTCACAATAGGGGACGAAAATGATTACAGGAGTCGCCAGAGTCCCGGGAATGTGGTAATGATTATATAATCACGTAATCCAAATAATTTTTAGCCTAGTGGTGATACCAGGAGTAAGGCCATTGAATCACTATCTGATCTGCGATGCGGAGTTTAGAATATTCGTTTTGCGATATCCATTTTGGGCCTGCTCACTCCTGCTTGCCATATCCTGCCCCGTTACTCTCGCACCCGACCGATGATGCATCGGTGTTGCGGCGTGCGACTCCGAAATTGCTTCGCCACTTGTGACGGCACTGCAACCCAGCAACCAGCTAGTGAGACGCTTCCGACCTTAGGCGCGCCTCTTTCAATTTGCCGCCCCAGCTAAAATAGCCCGATCTCGGGACTTCTCTGGTACGGTATTACCCCCTTATTTTTTAGGGATCCCCCAACTCGGGCATTTGTGCATACCCATTCATCAAATAGAGTTCGCCCTGCACGAATCTTTTATCTGGGGCCGATCCATGACCGCTGTGGGAATGTCGTGCGCTGATCCAGCTGTGCGTGCGTGCACTGACGCCTTGAAACGGGGATCCTGCGGAAGAGAGAACAAGACGAAGGTTTAATTTTGCTGCGCCACTCGCAACGGTGAGCTCTGGACTTCCACGGCCTTGTTGCTTTGTTTTTTTTGCTGCATTGCATCGCATGGCATCCCACATGCGGCACCGACGCTATTGGACAGCCCTCACGCAAATAACTTACTCAAGCACTTGTACAGCAGGCCCTGCCTGCCGTATAGCACAATCGCTTCCTCGACTTGCGTAAACTCACGGCCCTGATCCTTCTTGGCGTGAGAAGGTCCATTTCTATTCGTCCTAACTGAACAACACACAGGCTGTTCTGGCACTCCGTGGAGGAATGCTTGTACGAGTAGGAATGGTGGGTCGTGTACCTGACATAGATGCACTTCTCGACAGGTACTGTGTACACAAAATGTTGTGCGGCTTGTGCCCTGGACACTAACGGTAGATCATCAGTGTGCTCCGTCATCGTCCACTGGTGGTGATCCCTACGAGAGCAGACGTCAGTGAGACATGGGAATCTACACGAGCCCATGCCCCACGTCGTGCACCTGTCCTGAAAACAAAAGAAAAATGGGGGAGAGTGCTCTCAGGGTCGTCCCTGCACAGGGATACCAATCATGTTACGGGATGTGGGCACCCTCCACGGAACACGGAGCAAAGTTGAACGCCGGGGACCGAGCGCCAAACCAAGCGCCCAAGATCGTACCCTGGCATTTTTCTTTTCTATTCTTTTTCTATTTTTTTTTTGTCCGTCCGTCCATCGCTCACTGCGCATTGTGCGCAGCGCTTGTTGAATCCCAACTTGGAATGTTGGTACTGCAACCCAATGTACGATCCACATGAGAGCTCCATGATTGGCCACACTATGGCCACTTGGTACTGCATGCACCACGTACTTTATGCAGCACATCATACCATACGCAGCTACGTCCTGATGGCCGATTGAGCGTACTGGCCCCTTCTCCTACCTATGGCCACTAATGTACCCACGTACTGCGTGCACATGCGAAACACCAAATGTCGGCTACGTTATGATGGCCGAGCGCGCGCACCCAATCCCTCCCACGCTGCGGAACGTAACTTTAATCCATGTGCTCTATATGTCCGCTCGCGGCCGATTCAGGACAACCGAAAGCGCTTCTCCCCTCTTCACCCATCGTGCTCACAAATTAAGTACCTGATTTGGTGACCTCCGGGCCCGACCTTGTCCCAGTGTCGACGTGCGATGTATTGACAGCGCTGACGTGTGGTACCTCAGAGATAACACTTCAACGATTGAATATGCCAGCAGCGATACTTGCGTCTACGTCGTCCAAGAGAAAACACTTTACGCCCTTCCGGGGCGCTAGTAGTCGGTGATTGGACCTATTCCCCCAGTTCATACTTCCCAAATAATGACAATGTACCCCTAAATACTAAGTTATTATAGTCACATTGACATCTTCTTTTTCGGCGGTTAAATCGCGCCCGAGTATCGTGGTTCCGTGGCACAAAATTGCGCGCGATTGGCTGGCCCGCAAGGTGGTGGTATTATATGCGGTGGACCCCCGTTAGCGAGTCGCGAAGAGTTCTTGGGCGCAGCAGGCTACGAAGCGCCACTGGGCCTGGTCCGTGCGTACGCGTGATACGGCATCATTCACTGATGCCCCAGACTCTTTACTGTAGGTTAAGCGCATGCCCATGGAGATTAGAAGGTCTTCCTCAGGGAGGTCACACTGAGCGTTTTTAGGTCAGGTACCTCAAGGGTATCTCCGGGTGTGGATAGTTTTAAACTGCAGGCGGAAAGGTGAGCGGGAGAAAGAGAGGGCCTTACGACGGGTCTCACCGTCCCCGGCCGGCTGCTGCCAAAATGCCTCGGCTCAGGCCGAGGACACTTCATGCATGCATTGTTGGCACAGTTGTGGCATGCAATGTAGTCGTTACAGGAAACGAGAATGCAGCTGTATTGTGGAGATTCAAAAGTTGCGAACGTGAAAAGGGAGCGAAGGAAAAAGAACTCAGGGCGAATCAGTAGAGATATGGGTGGGAAAGGCATCCCGCAAAGTGGTAGTATTGGGTTCTAAAGTCCAAGGCCTTTCGTCACCGCTTCCTCAGGCCTCAGGTCCCGAGCAAACCACTCTCGACGAGACAGCAAACACCCGACAGGTGTTCTCGGTGCCTGAATTACAAACCCTGTCGACGAGCTTCTGCAATAATGAGGTCTGTCGTCGGCGTTCACGGCACCACGGTCCCATCATTCTGATCCAGTGGACTCGATTGGTGATCGTCGATTGGGACTGCGTTTGCGACGGACAAACCTGTGGTCCCAAAAGATGCAACTCCGCCATGCGGATTGCAATTGCGAGTCAGGGCACGTTGAGGTATTTCACGTGGCACGAGCGTTAGCCTATCACTCCCCTACTCGCGTGGTGTGCAAATGGGGGGAAGGAGGAAGAGGGTTCCGTTCTTGGTGCTGTTCCACGCCACGCACCGGATTCGACAGGACGATCCGCGCAATCTGCAGTGGGCGCTGGACTGTAGTAGGGCGCGGAGATCGCGAAGATGAAGAAGCACGGGACCCGCACACGCCGGAAGCGGCGCAGCCAGTGCACGTGAAAAAGAAAGGAAGGAAGGAAGAAAAGAGGACCCGCAGAAGCAGAGCGGACACACGAAGGAACGGGTGCGGAAAGAGCAGGCGGCGAACGAACGAACGAACCCAGAAAAAGAAAGAACTCGACCGAGCAGAATTGTAGTAGAATGGAATCGTGCATGGTAGAAGTTGTGGGAACCGATGCACCGGAGCGCTCGCGATGTACCCCGCAGGTCGGGCGGTATGCCAGTGCGCGTGCTTCGAAGATGGGCCTTCCAGGCACAGCTCAAGGGTCAAGACCCAAGAGTCCACGAGTCCATCTTCGCCTGCTCCATTTCTTCTTTGAGCCCATTGATGTCTCGTGATCATTGACGTGGCGCGAGACCTGTCTTACACGCAACTGATTCGCCAGGGGGGTCCATCATCGCCTACAACCGCACTGAGGACGCCATCACTGCCAACATTGCCCAGTCCGGATCTGTGGAGGGTAGTATAAACAGCAGCCATCATTCTGATATGTCGTACTGACCCCCTGCGGTTGCCAGAGTGGTAGAGACTTGTTCGTTGCATAAAGCCGGATACTAACGCACTGGTCGCACGTCAGAGCCCGCATGGCGTGTGTGGGTCCCTCCACTCTGCTGCCATCGACAACTCACACGTCCACGTTAAGTATCTTTTGGAGATGCACATTCCAGATACAGCATAAGCAGAGTCAACGCGTGACGTCAGCCAGAACGTGGTCCAATTCGACCAATACGCTGGATAACTATCCTCGGAGTATGCCGCACCGGAAGTCGCGCTTAGACGGAGATGATATCAGCTTTCCGATGACGAAGCGGGAAGAAGTCTCAAGGGACTGGGGGAGAGGACATCACAACGTGCAAGTAATCTTTGAGGAAGCTCTCATTTGCGGGTAGTTTATGCCGGTAATGGGAATTACGCGCTCTCAAGGTGGGGTGTAGGAACAGCGATTCCTACGAGGTAACCCCATGCGTGCATGCGGCGATAACGTAGGACTTGCCAAGAAAGGTAGGGATTAGAGAACACTGTAGCGACATGGCCGTGAATCGGGACCTTTGGGGTTGTCAACCTTACTCGTTTCTTTGAGACAGTCGTGGAATTTGTGGTCAGGAACTCATCATCGAGAGGGGTCTGTATCCATCCCCTTGGCTGATAAGGGTAAATGAAGGTGAAGATCGCTGAGAGAGAGAGAGAAGAATCAACGAAGGGGGGCGGGAGAGCCAGACAGCCAGCGGAGACGACGAGGTTCGGAAGCGGTGGGGTCGGAAGAAGAAGTCCTAGAAGGTACTTGATCTCAACACAGACAGAACAGTAAGTCAGTCACAGCGCGGCGTGCAATACCGAGGTCATTTAGGGTTTCGTTTGCACGCAACGTGGTGCAGGTTTTTCAGGTATCATACGGGGAGGAAATGCCGTCGATAGTACCGTTGGACCGAGAGGACCAAGAAAGGAGGAGAAAAGGTGGCGGGACCGGTCTCAGTGGAAGAAGAGTAAGATGCGCCGAATTTGTGGGAGAAGAACGTTCTTGCTTGTGTGTAGCAAAAAGTAAAAGGGAAGCATTTAATAAGTTTTGCGAGAAGTGTATGGGGGCAGGATAAGGACATTTTGAAGCTGAAGGAGTATATCATATTACATCGACGGTGATGAGGGGAGCGGCGGGCACAAGATTTCATCTCGCCGAATATTTTTTTGGGCGGGAGCGTGTCTCGCTTATGACCACGATGCAAACCTGAATATTGGCGACGGGCGGAGATTGGTTGGAAGAAGGGTACCGTTTACGTGTGAGAAGCCGGTTAGATTAAGCGATATGTTGACCGTCTCGTTATATACACCTCGTCCCTCGACCATGAAGTGCTCGCTCTCACCCTTTCCGCTCTCTGACTCGACTTTGACTTAACCCCCGACGCCTCCATGGCTTCTTTTCCAACGCTTCCCCCTCGTGGATGCGTCACGAGACTCTCGTATTCACGACTGGATCGCTGAACAGTACTCCTTCGCTCTCTCAGAATTTGAGGATGACCACCTCTGGCGCGACGACCCCCCCCTCTCTTCGCGAGTCGAAGCTCCTCCCAGATGATTTTGATCTCATGGTCCGCTCGCCCCCTCCAGCACAGAGTGACAGTGACCGTGATACCTTGTCTACTCTTTTCTATAACCCTCCTTTGCTGCCCTCTCCTCTCCCGTCATTATCCCGTCCGCCGTCACACCAACCCACACAAGATAACACCGACCTCGAAGACGCGTTTGAAGGCCTTCTTCGCGAGATGAAACTCGTGGCGCTCTACTCCTGCCTAGTCAGTCATCGCTGACTCTTACACTTTCCAACCGCAATAAGGTAAATTTCGTATTTTTCGTTTCCCTTCTTTGGTTGACGCGTATTACACAGGCGCTTCCGGCTACTCCTTCTCCACCTCCGACACCCACTTTGGAGGACTTCCCTTCCCCACCTCCCACTGCTCCGTCCTCGCCGTCTTCTTCCACGTTCCCCGTCACACCAACCTCTTCTTTCCGGCCCCTTCATCGGCGTTCGAAACCTTTGGACCCCTTCTCCACCTCTGAGTCTGATTCAGAGGCCACGCTCACCTCCTCAGCCTCTTACGCGTCCTTGCGCTCTCGCGTGAACCGTTATCCTTCAATCTCTACTACTCTCTCCACCGCCGACTCTTCATTCACCCCTTCTGTGAGGCACGCCATTTATATCTCGACATCAAAGACTTCTCCGCCCCCTTCACCTGCTACTCCTACCCCCACTGATCGCACACCACCTCCCCGAGTGTTTCCTCAATACCTCTGCCAGATCCTACCCCTTTCGCTGCTTCAACGGATGGGCTTCTCAAAGTCTATCCTTCGGGGTTGGTCGGCGGTGAGGCATCGCGGTGGAGTGTCGCATCGACCTCACGTCGATCGCCACTCCAACGCGAGCTCTATGCCAGTTCTTCCCTCATTCGTCCGTCCCTCGCCCAAACCCAAGCGTGAACTTCTATCGATCCGCACTCGACTGCTCAGCACTTTCGGGCTTGCGACCCCGCAGCATTTTACCAGCATCTCCAACCAAAGGAACACCCCTCGCGTCGTAACTCTCACCGTGCGTCGTGGGGTAGTACGACGTCACGTCGGCGTCGCGTAGATAGTAGCGTTACCTTAAACGCTATCAGAGGCGAGAAGCGGCTGATCGTCAGTGGATTGGAGGAGGGAAATCTCGATGCCGAGCTCGCTGTCAAGCGATGGTGTGAGGTGAGATTGAAAGGCGCACCTGCAACGACGGAATGCTAACTCTACATGAACATTAGTCATTTGGCGAGATCCGACGCATCTCCCGCAAAGACGGGGCCCTGCACGTATCATGGAAGAAAGCGTCTGTGGCAGATACCGTAAGTTGCATCGATTTTGATTCGTGGCGTGTGCTGACATCGAAGCGGACATAGGTATGCCGACTTGAGGCACGCGTATTTATCAAGGGTGTCGGAAGTGTTGCGCTTTCTTGGATCACTGAACCTAGGCTCTTCTAAACTGGGAAGCAGGGTTCGGCGGCGAAACACTTGCGAACATTTGACTTGACTTGGAATCGGACTCTGACTCGGACACGAAATCAATCAACCATAAATTACGTCACCACCGAATCGCTCCCCAAACTGGCCCGTCACGAAATTCATACTTTCCTTCTTTGGCTGGCATCGACGCCTTTCTATTCATTCTTTTCATTTACTTTCTTTGTCACAATCCTCCAAACTCCACTCCACTCTGAGCCGCGTTGTGCCCAAACCTGTACCACATCATTCTGCTGCTTATCCCGTGGAACATTGTGCCCCTCTTGTACCTCTCTTCCCTTGAACCAACCTGTATCGATTGGCATCCTTTGCACTGCCTCTCACCGCCTTGTACACATTCTCATGTCTACGCTCCACGTTCTTTTCATTCACTTTGGGCGGTCGCCGTCCCACGCAGTCATCGCTCGCTATCTTTCGCCGATCCCGGTCGCCCCTTCATGCCATTCGCTGATTCACCATCGATACAACCCGCATACAGCCATTCCGCATTTGGTCACATTGCCGTCTCTCTCTCTAGCTTCCGTTGCCCCTCTATCCTATCTGTCTTGTCTCATCCATCATCCTGTTTCACGCCGCATCACACACATCCCTTTACCTGCAATCCGTACAATAGTAATAACCATAGATCTGCACTCCAAAAAGCGCCCTGCCTTCACCGCGGAGCGCACATCACTATATCTCTTGAGCCCCTACCTTACTATCTTGTTATTCCTTCCGCGTTCGCTTTGTCGTCATCCTTTTTCATTCTTTTTGCAAGGGTATCTGAGCGTCGAGGGGGCGATCGGGTAAAAGCGAAGTGAATACTGCTGTTTATTATTGTAGTTATTTGTATATTACAGTACTTAGAAAGAGAAATGGAAACAGAGAAGTCTTTGAGGAATTCACGATGATCGCCTGTGCACGAGCGACGTGGCCGCGATAATCGAAGGGATCGTGAGTGCTCGATTACAAAATCTGATCGTTATAAAGTTACTCCACCGCCGGTACTGTACCCCCACCAGCTAGACACGGTAAATAGAAGGAGTACGATTTTCGAACGGGGACTGACTGAATACGTGCAAGCTCGGCGCCAAGACAACTGCGGCCAGAACAAACAACGCAAATATACTTGTTGATTAGAAAAAGATCGACTTCCTAAATTGGTAGAATTGGTAGTATCATCGATTATTATCTAATTGCCCCCTCGTTTTTGGTAATCCGAGCTCATCGGGGCGTGGCCTCCGCGCTGCCCATGGGCCAGGGACACCCACCACCTAAATCTTCGCCCGGTGTCCACTTCAGCTGCGGGGAAGTCCCGAGGGAAATACCCTGAGAGCTGTCACCTTCGGTTTTCACACCACTTGTGCCCCCTCCATTCATCGAAGAACGACCAGGAGAGACGTTTGACGTGACACATGTCGGGCCGGGGGGTGGGCAACTGTATCCATTATCGTCCTAGAATGTGACGTGCTCGGTGTTTCCCGTGTGGGCAACGTACACGAGCTGCGATGCAGTGGCGATCGAGGTGTCGGAAGATGGGCGGGATCGGAATAGAAGGCATAAGCCATAATCGAAACTGGGTGCATATTAACAGCTGTAGGGATTCTTGCCGGGAAGCGGGCATAACTCCACCAGAAAACACAGCTTAAATCTACCGTCTGTGGGGATGGGAACAGTTGGGGGGCACTGCGCACTAACCGCGAACCTGTTGCACGATTATGTATCGCCCTCGTGAAAACGAGGGGGACCAAGCACCGGTTAAACTCTCGTTGCCCAACCGGTACAGTGCCCCCTGATCTAGTTGGCGGTGTGTGTTGGTTAGGGCGTAGCATTGTGTCGTAGGCGAGCATGTCAGTTCCAGCGCTCGTCGTGAGCCGCAAGAGCCTGCAGTTTGCGAGACACTAGTCGGAGTTCAACTTGGACCCCGGGGTCGAAAGGATTAGCAAGATTCAGTCTGGGCGCCCAGCCCAGCCAGCAACAAGCAACACCTTGCACGCCACTCTGTATCGAAAAGAGAACAGACGCCACTGCGCGAGGTGAGGCCCCGGGAGGAAGAAATTGCGAGTCATGTGTGATCGTAGAGGTGAAGAACGTGACCCAAACCGGGTATGTGATTGTGTCGCGAGGAACCGCCGAGTGATGCCATTGCGACCAGAATGCTGAGTTGCACCGATTTGGACGCCTCGAGGAGGCTGGGTGCCAGTGGTTGTCTCTCTGCCCCATCCCACGGACCCAGGGACGGTATATACCTCCGCGGAACTCCAGCGTAATCGCTGGCGCTCCTGCTATCCAGGGCCAGACCATGGTGTTGCGCAACCCTCAAATCGACCAGCAAGGCGTGGCTGCCTTGACCTACCCCAGATGAAAGCTGTTAAATACGCGTCCAAGCCCGGCAATTTTCGTCTTGCTTGCTCTGTTCCGTACTCGTCCTTGTCCCCTTCGGTTCGCCCTTTCCACTTGCTCCTCCTCTGCTTCCTCCTCTGAGAAATGCTCGCAATGTTCACCAGCCCACACCCGCCCCCTCCTCCCAGATCCTCAAGCGACCCATCACAACCATGGAGCAAGGTCTGCGCGTGGCTCTCACGCGAGCGGGGCCGTGCGGGAAGACTACTGCAAGTGGCCCTCTCAGCTGCCAGGGCCGCATCGGCATCGCCAAACGTGGTGCCACCACGGCCACCGCGCAGGACCGCAATCGACGAAATCGTATGGCACAGCCGGCCGGAGGCAGAACCACGGCCGGCGCGCGATGATACGCGCCCGGTGATGTTTGACTGGGTCAACATCCGTAGAGCTGGGGAGGACCACAGGGTGGAACGTGCTCTGCCGGCAATCCCACCCCAGACCGAAAAGGAAGGTAGAACCTATGCCGTCAAGGTGCGCCCGAGCTTGTCCCTGCCAGCCAGCGAGACCCATAGCTGACAGTTCGTTCCAGAGAAAACCGGTGCCTTCATTGGATAACTTCCACGACGAAGGTCTGCACGAGGCTCGTGTCATCGAAACCGGTAAGTGGGTGATCCATGGGGTGAGGAAATAAAGCTAATGAAGCCCGTCCAGGCGCTCTCGGTGACGAAACGCATCACGGAGGACCCTACACGTGGCCGGTGACGTTCTCGCCTTCATCACACGATTTCCAAGACAGCGCCAGCGATCAGGAGGACAGCGATCAAGACTCTTATGACCAAGATATGGATATGGAACATATGCGAGGAGACAGCGAGAGCGAGGTCGACGTATGGGATCGAGGGTTGGTCGTAGCCGAACTGTGCAACAAGTGGGGCTGGACGCTGGAGGACGTACTGGAGACGCTGGAACAGCCCAGTCAGGAAGGAAGACGTAAATGCTTGCGGGAGAAGGGCGTCTTACGTGAGTGATATCCTCACGTCGGATGAGCCCCGGACGTTGACGGCGATGGCGTCGCCGTGCCGCGCATGGCGGAAAATCGACTCGTTTCCATTATTACTGTATAATGCACGATAACTTATTTAGTTTATGCCTTTGACGACTCACCCCACTTCCTACTGATTTGTTAATTACCCCGACAGCGTTCTGTTCGGCTTGACACCTACCCTACTGTGCAAATTTGTTGGCACGTGGCCACGTTAACTTACGACAAAAAACATACTGCTTCCTTTCAATTTGCATTCTTCGCATCCCTCTGTCTTTGGCAGGGACCATCAACCAAATCTTTTGCGAAGCACGTTGACGAGGGCGACCTTGTCGGACGTTGACTGCGCCGACAGCTCATTTCCGTTGTGGGACCTGTGGAAAGGACGTACTGATGCCGGCGGCTTTTTGAAGTTTTGTGAACTGTCACCTCGCGACTTCGACGATGTGACGAGAGTTTGGGAAGAGGGGTACCCCGGGAGGGGAAAGCCGTCTTGTCATTGGCTCTGGCTTGGCAGATCTGGGAGACAAAATGCGAAACTACAATAGTGCCGATTGGCAAATCAGCCTGGATGTGGTGTGGTTGCGGGCAAGTCTGGGCACAATACAGTAGGGCTGCAGACGAGCAGGCTGGAAACAGCACACCTTACGGCCAACTAACCTCCGATCAGCAAAACAAACTCCCGCATGAATGACTTGACAACTCAGACCCAGACCATGATCATACTAGGCCAGCAAGTCGTGGACGACCTAGACCAACTGCACACTGGCAGAAGACGATGGGCACAACCACAGTTTGACCTGGATTAGGAAGACCTCGGATCACCAACCCTCTCCAATGGACATAATCAGTCCCACCGCAGCGTCTTCGCGAAGCAATCGTACGATTCTGAGCTCATAGCAAAGATTGTCCCAGACAGCTTTGGTACGTCTGAAGAACGTCCTCTTATTACATGTACATGACGGCCCGCCAAGTCAGCCAGACCCACGACGGGAACTCGTCCCTCGGTTGGAAATTCGTTGTTCCAGGTGGGAAGGGCGGGGCGGCGAGTGGACCCACACAGATCGTGTGAGAATAAGGAAGAAGAACAATGGTAGCATGAGAGCTATCGTGAGGAGCAGAACCCGCTTTGCCCGGGAGGGGTCTCTCCATTCCCGTGCCCCTCTCGATCCAGCGCCGCAGGAGGAGCGCCAAAAAGGTCGAGTCAGCAAACGGTCTGTTCCACGTGCGGGCTGTGGCGTGGCAATTGCCGAGGCGGTCCGCGCAGTAGAGGAGAGGACGACAGGAGGAAGGCAGGCGCCGACTTCCCACGGGCTCCCAGTCGCAAAGTTCGCTGCAGCGGTCTCCAACTCTGTATTTTGGGGGAATTGTACGACGGCGTTGGGTGTGGCGTGCAGAACTCGAGAGAGGAAGCTGATATCATTACTCCAACTCGCCGCCGCCGAACCGAATACGCCGTGGGGGTCCTTGGGAGGGGTTCGCGGAAATTCGGGCGCGAGGCGCAAAACCGTATACAGTCTCCAACCCTAGACCAGGAGAGCGCCGTAAAAGTCAACATGACTCCTGTGGGTCGTTACTTCTTTTCTATAAATCCAGTCTCCGGAATGGTGTCAAGGTATTCGGTTGAGCAGGTCAAAGATGTGTGTGTAGACCTCCAGGCTCGTCACCCACCCCAGCTAGTATGGCGGGCTTTGCGCTGACGCAGAGGCATAAACGACCATCCAAAGTATGCAAGCCTACAGCGGGTCTTGTTTGTGAGGGCAAGCTACTAAGGAAAGGGTTTGCCATGACTCTGCGCAGTTACCACCAAGCCACGGTCGGTTGCAAGACCACGCAACCTTCTCGGGGTAGCAGTTGCCATGCTCACATACCCGATTTTGGACGTCAAATCGACGACGTCATTGGAAAACCTCGTGATTTAGTCAGACTTCATCGATACGATACATCAACCAGCTGATTAAATAACAGGGTGCCGAGTGCGTGGGTTTAACGACGCATCCCATCCCTCGAGCCTCGGTTTGCCGTCGGAACCGAATAGGGCAAGTGTACAGCCCTTGTTTTAGGGCCAGATAACACACCGGCCGTGCGTTTCCTACCTCTATTAATGTGAGAACGTCGCAACCCCAACACCCCAGACATTATGGCGGTGCGCGTCGAGCGACCAGGACAGTTTCATTCTTCTCAAGTTCATTCAGATTAAGCCGGACTTGTCCCAATTGCACAAATTGCGTTGTGGCAGTTCCGAGTCGACTCATGGCTGCTTCGCTGTCGATCTTACATAGGAACGTATACGGTATCCATGGTATCCATGTGTTCTCCAGAAGGCAACTTCGATCTCTTCGATACTTTCATTTTGTCCTTCGGTGCTGTCCCTATATGACGTACTCATCTCACTGCGACGCTTCTAATCCCCTTCTTGCCGACACGAGGCAGCACAGCGGCTTCCATGCGCAAGTAAGAGTAAGTTAGTTGGGTGTCAGTAGAAACATGGAGAAACCATATATCTTGGAAAACGCCAATCTGAGTTACCTGCAAGCCAATAATATGGCAGATGGTGCATACCATGTTGTTGCTCGGATTGTGCGGTGGATCTAGCAAGTCGTGGAGTTGGCGTGTTCTAACTCAATTCGGTGGACGAACCTCCCTGGTTACTCCATTGACATGCTCATCGGAAGTATACAAACGAGCGAGCCTTCCGATGCGGGTGAATGGTCTAGGAGTGAGGAATCACGCCATAACGTTCATCACTTCCTACATGTCGTCCGAACTTCGGGTGAAAAGGCCTCCAATACCAGAAGTAGGGCGATGGAACAATTCGGGTGATTAAGGACCAGGAAAACGTTCTCTAGCTTGTCATTTCATTTCTCAGCGTCGCTATCATGAAAATGTCGCCCCAAAACGGTACGGGCGTTTGCAGCCTAACACGACAACCACCAACTCCGGTGACTTCATAAGCAAGCCTGAGCTTGAAACTTGCCTCGTGTCTGTGGGTCGCCTTGAATGGCGGACGTCTATGGGTGTCTATCGGGAGACTGACTGGGTATGGTAGGCAGTTTGGAAAATCAAACAGAGACCTCAGTGTCGCTAGCCGGTACATGCCATTCATGAGCGAAAAAACGACTGCGGCGTGATTGCAGGTAGTCGGGACATGGCCCCATAGTCTTGGCTTTCGGCTC